>MNCI01027828.1:0-13390 GCA_015680685.1 Gnetum montanum | reverse complement strand
TTATTAAAGAATTTAAACGTGTAACCATTGAACATGTACCTAGGGAAGAAAATTATATTCCTAATGCACTAGCCCAGATGGCTAGCACTTTGGATGTCCCTTTTAAGCATAATGCTTAGGATTCAGAAATCATTATCGAAAAGGTGAAGTCCTATTCTATCCCTGATAATATCTCTTCTTTTCAAGTGTTTGTTGATGATGACCATATTTGTAAATTCCTATTTTCTAAAGGAGAATTTAACGATCAAGGAGATACATCCAAGGATGTTGTGTTCTTAAATAATATATCTCCTAAAACTGCAGTTAGAGAAGCTTTATTTGATGATCTATACACTAAGGCCCTGGATTTATCTAAAAACACTAATTGGCAAACATTAGCTCAAAATGAAACAACTCAAGTTCAAAAGGAAGGAAAACAATACCCTGTTAAAATAGAAGCTTGTTTACATCCAAATGAAAGACAAAGCTTTGTTGACCTATTACATGAATTTAATGATGTTTTGGCTTGGAATTACAAAGACCTTAGGACTTTTAACCCACTAATAATGACACATACCATTCCCCTTAGGCCAGAAACAAAACCATTTAGGCAAAAGCTTAGAACTCTGAATCCAAAGATTGAAACCCTTATGAAAGTAGAAATTGATAAACTCCTAGAATCCAAAATAATTTATCCAGTAAGACACTCCTATTGGATCTCAAACTTAGTACCCATTAGGAAACGAACTGGTAAGTTAAGGTTATGTATTGATTTTCGTAACCTTAATACTTCTTACATCAAGGATAATTATCCACTCCCTCTTATGGAGGAGTTATTACAAATTGTGAATGGTGCTCAAATGTATTCCTTTTTAGATGGGTATTCAGGATATAACCAAATTTTAGTGAATAAGAAGGACCAATATAAGATAGCTTTTACAACAAAGTGGGGAACCATTTAATTCGCTAAAATGCCATTTGGCCTAATAAATGCTGGCTCTACCTTCCAAAGAGCTATGGAAAAAACTTTTGAGGGGCTAATTAGAAAGTGTATTATTATCTACCTTGATGACTTAACTGTTTTCTCTAAAGATAGAGGTATGCACCTTAGAGACCTTAGAAATGTTTTTATGAGATGTAGACAATTTGGCCTCACCTTGAATGTAAAGAAATCCATCTTTGGTGTTCAAAGTGGTAAATTTCTAGGTCATATAGTGACCAAAGAGGGGATTGCGATTGATCCTGAGCGAGTAAATGCAATTTTAGAAGTGCCTTACCCCTTATCCAAGACTGATCTAAGGGCTTTCTTTGGAATGATTAATTTTGTTAAACAATTTATCCCAATCTATGCTGAATTAGTTAGACCACTGAATGATATGCTTAAGAAAGATAGTAATATGAATTGGACAAATAATAGAAAGAATGCATTTCTTGCTATTAAAGAAGCTATAATTGATGAACCTATCCTAGCTTCTCCTTGGTATGAAAATGATTTCTACTTATATGCCTTTTCTAGCGATATTACAGCTACTGCTATCTTAACCCAAGACATAAACGATCAAGGTGAAAGACCCATAGCTTTCATGTCTACACCTTTAAAGGATGCAGAATTGAGATACTCACCCATAGAGAAGCAATTGTATGCTGTGATAAAAGCCTTGAAGAAATTTCTCTACTACTTGTTAAACTCAAAAGTCTTTGTCATTGTCCCTGATCCAACCACCATCGGTTTAGCCAAATTACAAGATCCTAGTGAGAAATGTGCTAAGTGGGTTATGAAGCTCCAAGAATATGATATTCAATGGAAGGTAGAAAAATTAGTTAAAGGGACTGGTCTTGCTAAATTAATAGCTAATGCTTCAACCTTTGAAAATTGTGATGCATCCATAGATCAAGAATCAATTCCTCTTCATATATTATACATCAATGAAGAAAATGATATCCCATTTGCTCCCAATCGGTTGTATGATCCATGGTATGGGGATATCAAATTTTATTTAACCTTCCATCGTTGTCCCTCAAATTTACCTAGATATAAAATAAAGCTCTTAATATCAAAATGTTCTAAATTCGCTCTAATAAGTGGTGAATTATTTAAAAAGAACTTCCAAGGGATATACCTTAAGTGTTTAAACCAAGAACAAGCTAATGAAGTTGTAAAACAACTTCATGATGAAGGACATATAGGATACCGTTCATTAGTTCATAAAATTGTGAGGACTAGATATTATTGGCCTACTATGATTAATGATGCTTATAACCTAGTTAAGACGTGTGTCCAATGCTAGATATTTAAAGGTAAAGATTCCAAGAGTTCGGCCTCATTACAACCTATAATAGAAACAAGACCATTTGCTCAATGGGCCTTAGATTTTATTGGAGTGATCAATCCTTTATCTACCACCCTACATAAGTTCATTTTGACAGCCACTGATTATTGCACACGTTGGTTAGAGGCGAAAGCAACCAAAACTGCATCATCTCGTGAGGTCATTCGCTTCTTAGAAAATGATATAATCTCTAGATATGGTTATCCTTATGATTTAGTAGTTGATAATGGGCCCACCTTCATTTCCATAGAGTTTAAAAATTGGGCTAGAGACCATAACATCATCGTCAAGGCAGTAACCGAATATTACCCATAAGGTAATGGCTTGGCTGAGTCTTCCAACAAAATTATATTAGATGGGATTAAAAAGTTGGTAGCTCAAAATCCACGAACTTGGTACAAACAATTCAAATGGGAAGTTTGGGCTGATAGGATTCGTTATAAAGAATCGATCAAGACTACACCATATGATTTAGTCTACGGACAGGAACCCATATTGCCAATTAATTTACAAATCCCTATATATCAATTCTTCTTGGACTACTTGCCAACTAACGAGCATCTAATATCACAAGCATGTGACATTTTGAACTTAGAACTTAAAAGGGTTAAAGCAATCAAAAATATGTGTGGTCATCAACAAATTGTCAAGAGATGGTTCGATAAAAAATATGCTGCTAAAAATTTTCAAGTAGGTGATCTAGTCGTTAAGAGAGATAGAGCGTCTGGTTAGACTGGCCCTCACACTAAGTTTTCACCTATGTGGTCAGGTCCATTCCAAATTGTAGACACCACTATCCTAAATATGTTTAAGATTGTTGATTTGCCAGGATATAGGTTGAATAGGAATTTTAATGCATTTCATTTGAAACATTTCTACTCAGGTACCCCACGTGGGCATCTGGTAGATTCTTAGTTGCATATTTTCTTCCCCTTTTTCATTGCATTTCATATGTATATTATTGCATTTCCATATTTTTCGTGCATTTTCATCATTTCCTTCTTAGCATATTGTTTTGATTATTGTGTTCTTCATATGATTTTAATAATCATTGGTCATTTGAGTTACTTGATATTGGGTCATCTTAACACCATTGGAAAATAATGTAGGTATGATATAATTTACTATTACTATGATATAATGCTATAAAATCCACTTTATATTTTATACTGTAACTCTTTCCAATTGATTCCAAGGTTTCAGTTTATTTGTTATGTTTGATTATGGAGCATTTGATTTATACAAACTTATCATGCTATCATCATGATCATGTGAGTGTAGGATATGTGATGTTGGAGAGTGGTTAGTCATAATTACTAGGTGACCTTGGAAAATTCTATCCTTTCCTCTCATAAGCCGAAGCCCTCAGGTATGATGATCCATGGCTATCCTGTGAACAACAGGGTGAAGTGTGTTCATTTCTACTTGAGAACCCTTAGCCACCCAGGAGACCTGCTATGATGCCACCAATCAAAGGCACATACACGAGGGTTGAACTGCACCATGGGCAAAGTTTCCAAAAGGACCATGCTCTTTGGCAGTGTAGCTAATCGGCCAGACTCATGTTGGAATTCCTACCTCAAGAATGAAGTACACCATGTGCAAAGTTTCCTTTAAAAAAAATGAGGACCATGTTCATTGGCAGTGTAATAAGTTCTTGAGTGTGATGGGGTCCGGCAGTAATCCTCAACCTAACCTCCGTTTCCTCTTTTAAATTTAAGTTTTTCAAAAAAAAAAAAGAGAGAGAGAAAGAAAAAAAAAAGAAAACAAGGAAAAATTTGAAAGTTGTGTCTTACTATGATCTAACATGAGCCGTAGCTCATCCTCCTCATTAAGTTTTGTATAAGTCACTTGCTCAAAATAGTCTGCATAATTTTACTGTTACCTTGTGAGAATATTGAGAATGAGAGCTTAAGTATATATCTCATATATATATAAGATTATACATATATATTTATAGATCTTAAGATTTTAATGGTTGTTTGGATGGCCTATGTTGGTGTCTCTTTCGATTATTTGGTTATTTTTATCATGCTTATAATATTTTAGTTTACTTTCAAGTTTGCATTTCTTGTTTCATGTTGTTTTTTGTTTCCTCACCATTTGCATTTTCAGTCAAAATTTTCTAGTTCTTGCACTTGCATGCAATCTATAGTTTGGGGGCTAAGTGTTGAGGCCAACCTCACCCATGCTAGGCATAGGGCCTTGTTTGAATGAGTTCAATATCTAAAAATATAAATATAAATATAAAATTAAAAATTAAAGATAGATCACCATGAGCTTGCGCATGGCCATTGTCCATGTGCTAGTGGGCTTCGTTGGCCCATAAAAACTGATTTAAAAAGAAAAAAAATGTTGATTAAGCATCCACCCATGAATTATGACCCATGATGATTATCCTATTTTGTTTTTTTTTTCTTTTTAGCAGTGATACGAGGAAAAAGGCAAAAATAATACACGACAAAGGCTACTCGCAGTTTAGGGTTCGGGTTTTTCTCTTGTCAAGTGCTATAAAGAGGGAGGAGCAGCCTGGTTTCTGGAGGGAGGGAAGGCTGGATGCGATTTATGGGGCCGGCCAACTCTGAAATTTGGTTCCGATATTCTTACTGTTGCATTAAAGCTCTCTGCTATCCATAGAGCTTCAGATTCTTTCAAGAGCCGGGTTTTCTCTCTACGCACACATGCGTGTGTCTTGGGTCATATGTTATTTTTAATCGTTTTTGGTGGTTAGTTTACTTTTTTGAAACGATGGCCCAAAAATTTGTACAAGAAGTATTTCGGTTGCATGGATGTCCAAAATCTATTTCTTAGAATTGATATCCCAAGTTCATATCAAAAAATTTCTTCAAATAGCTTGGGGCCCAACTGAAGTTTAGCATAGCTTACCACCTAAAGACAAATGGAAAAACCAAACATGTAAACAAAATATTAGAAGATATTCTACAAAGCTATGTTGGGAGTAGACCAAAAATGTGGGAGAACTACTTACACCTAGTACAATTTTCCTATAACAATACTTATCAAGGTTCCACACATTAAATACCATTTGAAGTAGTATATAGACATAACTATTATACACCGCTCACTTGGGTAGATCCAAATTTAAGAACAAAATGGGAGGAAGAAAAAATGAAAATAATGGAAAATACTGTTACAAGAGTTATACAAAATTTACAAGCTGCCCAAGATAAATATAAAGAATATGCAAATGAACATTGACTTAAGAAAGAATTCCAAGTGGGGAGATCAAGTACTACTAAGAGTAAAACCCACTAGAAGTTCTCTTAAACTTGGAAAATAAATGAAATTGACACCTAGATATTGTGGACCCTTTGAAATTTCTAAAAGAATTGATGAAGTGGCTTATTAATTAAATCTTCTAGCAACTTTAAGAATTCACCTAGTTTCCATTTAAGTTTTCTAAATAAATTTCATGCAATTGATGTGCCATGTGTGCTAGATTTGAATACCTTGCCATTGCAATCCAACACCAACTTTGAAGTTAAACCCATTACAATTAAGAACCATTGAACCAAGAAGGTACAAAATAAAACTATCAATTAAGTTCTCATTCAATGGTCAAATTGTGATCATCAAGCTTGGGAACATAGGTAGTTTATTCTTAACACGTACCCCCAACTTTTTTATCATCATGATATTGAATGATAAAGCATATTTATTATTGATGTAATAAATTATATTTTATAATTTATGGTCTTTTATTTCTATATATGATAATAAGGATAATAAAGAAGTTGAAGCTGAGGAGCATAACAATGAAGCAGTAGTTGTGTAGCTGGATATAGAGGAAGAGCTAAAGGACAAGCTAGATAGTTAAGGGGGATAGATTATAATGTCTCATCCCTTGTTAAGGGAAAAAATGTATTATAAAAATATACCTTCAATTATGAAAAGTTATGATTGTTCATGTATCCCTTGGGAATGGGTTTAACCTATGTCATTTAAGGTTAGATTTAAAGGTTCTATTGGGCATGGAGTTATAGAGCCTAAAATGTCAAGTGATGAGAGCTAGATAAAGCAGGATAAGAAGGGATTGATCATCCCTTCAACTAGACAACCTAATTGTGGTGGCAATGCCAAATTGCCTCTAAGGCTTAAGTGGCATGGGAAGATAACCCAGAGGATGTTACAATAAACCACTCCAAAGGGTGTTACAATAAACCACTCCAGAGGGTGTTACAATAAAAAACTCTTATTAATAAAATTTTTATTTCTATTTTTATTCTATCTAGTGTACTAGTTATTCATTATTCGAAGTATTTTATGATATTTTTATTATATTACTTATGAATGTGATGAATTAAGCAATGAATTATTATATTTTTAAGACATTTGGGAATGGGATGTCACACTAGGGAAGCTACACTTGCTATCTTTAAAGAAAATTTGGTCCATTAAGCATTCATTGAGGATTTGACAAATTACAAGCTCATGTCACCCCAATAATTAGAGTATGTCATTCATAAGAAATAAGAGCTTCATTATATAACCATGTAGAAAGAGTATGAGCATGTACATGTTGAGAAATATGTATAATCATCAATACTTAATAAATGTTTAAAAAACTTAAACTATTATAAAATCATAAAACCATATACATACTATAATATTATCAACTTAGAAATCACTTGAAAATTTAAACTAATACATTTATGTCACTTAGGACTTGTTAGTACATGAATTAGAATTTAACAAAAAATTCATAGTCATAGTCCAAATTATAAATCCATAACAAGAAATACATAAAGAGATAATATTTCATCCAACATTGATCTTTCTTCCAACTCCACCTTAAGCACCTTCAAAGCTTCCATTCAAACCTACATGAAACACAAGTAGGAAGGGTTAGAACACCTTCATAGTAGAGAAAATCCACTTAAAAGCTTCTTACAATATGATAGGAGGATGGGGCCCAAGCTACAAAACATATTATTATCGTCACTAAGATATTTATCCTTATAAACATTAACCTATAGTTAACCATAAAAAACATAATTACTCTTAGAAGTTTAATTTACTCGTAACACTTGTATTCCCATGAGGTTTTCAACATCAAACATTAGGATAAATACAAGGTTAAATTAACTAAAACTAGCACTCATGCAAGAAAATATTAAATATTGGGTTAGAAACCCCCACACATTTTTAGATCAACTATTGGATTAAAAATCCTCATGCATGTTTAGACCAATATTAGGTTACATTAAGGCTATATCAACCTTATATCTTCCCTAGAGTTATAGCTCCTTACACCATCCTAAACATCATTTTCTCAAGTTGATGTGGCACATTAATTTCTCACAAATTCTAACTCAATGATAATAATTCCTAAATGATGCATGAAATTAATTAAATTTCAATCATCAACTTAACATGGTTAGTCTACAATCTCATAAATTCCTATCCATTGATAACAAGTCATGTACTAGTGATCTTTAAAAATTGTACCAATTTATTTTATCTTAAATGACTTTTAAAGTATTTCAACATGTTGAATGTGTTCATACACATATGAGATGTTAACTAGTTTTTGCCTTCTAAAAGTGCCATTTTCACCTAATGCCATGATAACTACGATGTTATAGAAATTATGCTAAAAATGCATCACAACTTTGATCACAACCTCCAGTTCTATCTAATTCATGACATGAAAATATTTTGTTACCGAAAATACCACTAAGAGGAGATGATGCAATAGAAGGATTGAGTCAAAATGCAAAACACAAAGTTATGAAAATTATAAATTATGAAATGATAATAGAAAACTAGGGTTAGAACAATAATGTATGCATTTAGATTAGATCAGTAATGAAAACCATCACCTAAGGAAAGAAGGTACAACAAGTTAAGATTCTTATTAAATTGATATAATTAATAATATTTCCCCTACCTTGAGAGATTAATCACCAAATATTGGCCACATAAGAATAGATTTAGACCTAAAAATCACTAAGAGATACATCAGGCATATCCATAAATAAGAAAATAAAGAGAAGGTAAAGCACACCTGATGCTAAGAGAGCCAACATTAATAAGTATTTATTAATACAAAAGGTAGTGATGAACCGTGATATTGGGGTTACGATATCGCATCTATGATATTGGGTCCATGAGATCAGAGCCTACCATGCAATGTTGGATACCCAATATTGGGACCTGCCTCCTTACCTATAAATAAGAGGTAGACACACTTGGTTTTGTATTAGATAGTTAGACCCTTAGCTAAACTCTTTTCTTTTCTCCCTCCCAGAGCTAGAATTATTTCTGTGTGCCCGTAGTAGGAGTCACAAAGTGAATGGATCTTTATTCGAGCTTTGTGTACCTAAGCACACCTTGTGTATGGCAATAAAAACAAACTTTATGATAAACCTTGCAGCATCTAGAATAGATTAGTTAATGTTAATTGCTATCATTAAATGCTTTCTTAGTTAATTAATGTTCTCTCCCTCTCTCTCTCTCTTTCCCTATAACTCTCCTAAGTAAATACACATAGTACGATCACTTCAAGCATGCGTGTAATACTTGGTAATCCAGTAACGATTAGCGTTTGCTAATCTTAGTAGTGTTGCACTAGTTCAAGATGTGTACAACAAGTGAGAACAGACACTAGTGTTAGGATTAATTAAAGCCTAGTTAATCAGTAGTTAAGTTAAATTAGTTACTTAGTCATCTCTCTCTCCTCCCTTATTAGTAGCAAGACATAAAAACATAAAAGCTATAAAAATTATATGTCTCAAGCTTCATTAACCATACAATCATGACATATAGGTAAGCTTGGGGAGACAATGATCAACCAACCCTTCCTTGTTCCACAAGGTGCATAAGAACTTAGTCCTTGGAATTCAACTACATCGTGTGTGAAATGATCGTATTTGTATGGTTGAGCGTAGGGGTACCTTGCCACTCATCATTGGCACCGTTGCCGGGGACTTAGTTATTTGTGCACTAATTAGAACTTAGGAAATCATTCACATCATTGAAATGAACCCTTAGGGTTGGTTGAGAAAATAATAAACAAAAATACATTACACATTAAAAAGATAAGTATTTCTCCTTCTTTGTACGAAAGCACCTCACCACCTAGGTCTGAAACAAGAAACAATCGGTGGCATACTACACATGACATTGATCCGCCAATCCCTCAACAAGTTCAAGTGGTATATATTCATCCTGATGATTATATACCAGAATTCACCTTTATCCTCCATCAAGATGAACAACTATGCTGGCAAGACTTAGAAGGTAACATAGTATTACCTTCCGATCGTTCAATCCCAAGCATGCTTCTTCATGCACTCACATGAATTCACATGTTGCACTTACATGCAAAATACATTATGAAAGACCATGACTCAAGAGAATACCATCCCACCAATGCACAACATCAAAGGGACTTGCAACAGGAGAGACATCATAAGTCTTTGAAGGGTAAGTGGTCCCAGGATGTCCCACATGTCTTAAGTAAAAATGAGGATCGTGAACCTACCTCAAGTAGTTTCCCACACAACAATGTTCCTTCCCTTGACTTTAGCCAAGAGGTTGTGTATTAGAACCTTCATTCCACTATTCATAACCCAGATTCTAATACCCACGAGTAGAAAGGATCCAAAAAAGGAACACAAACACATGATAAAGATGGACATTTTGATCACAATCGTGATTGAGGCTGAGATTGCTGAAGAGAAGGTAGTAGACATTGTCATGGTGATAGTTCTCCTTCTTCTTCACCTTCATCATCTCCTTCACCCTCTCCTTTAGTATCTGCATGTAGTCATAAAGAAAAATACCATGGGGGTAAAGGTAGGCAAAGGGGAAATCATAGATGAAATAGCTAGGAAAGGGGACGAGGGCACTCTAGAGAATCACAACATAGAAGAAGGGAGATTAGGGAACAATGTAGGCATCATAGATGCCATGGACAAGACAATCATGATGAACCCCTACTTGCTACTCAAAGTATGTTAGACATAACTGAGGCTGTTAGAATTCCAACAAGGCACTAGAAAGATAGTAGGTTCAAGAGATTAGAAATGAACAATATCCCACGATTTGAAGGGGGATACAATAGCGATCCTCAAAATCACTTAGAAGCATTCCATGATGTGTGTGCCTTACAAAACATAGAGAAAAAATGGAAACAACTTAAGTTGTTCCCACGGATACTAGTTAAAGAAGCGGAAAGCTGGTACTGGTCCTTAGAATTGGAATCATTTCGTAGGTGGAGTACTATGTTAGAACTTTTTAATGACAAGTACCAGATGTACTCCTGAGTGTCTAACTTGCAAAAAAAAAATCCAAGGATGTAAACAAGGAGGACATGAACCCTTGGATGCTGCCATGGGCCGATACTATGCATTGTTACATCATTGTCCTAGCCATGGATATTCACAAAGGGATCAACTGCACCATCTCGTAGATGGGATTAGGCATGAAACAAGAAGAATCCTTTGGACTTATGCCCAAGAAAGATTATTTGAGCTTAGGTCCCATCAAATCCAAAGACAATTGTAGCAAGTTGCTAAGGAAGAAGGTGAGCTATAGAAGAGAGAAATTGTGGAAGAGTAGAATCGAGAAAGTGGGTGACATATGTCAATATGACCATCCTAAGGGATGTTGCCCCTATAATCTCACATTTATAGGAGTCTAGGGTGTATGCACTCCACCCATGATTGAACAAATAGCAAACACCCTGAAGGTTACCTTACCCCCAAGGTAACCCAAGAAAATTCCACCAACCCTTAACGTATTATCCTAGTCGAACTCCACCACAATCAATTGAGCAATATGAATAGTGGCAATACCCACAATCATGGGGAATGCCACCACCAAGGCAACAATATCCTTATCAACAACCTAACCCATATGAATATTATGTGTAGCAACCAATCTCTTCACGTGACTAAACTGGTCATGTTACCCCTCAACCTCACTACCAAACTCGTGAGTATTATAGGACTCCTTCTCCTAGGGGTGATGTTCCACAAACATACCATTCTTCTCATCTAGCTACATCTCTTCTACCAATAGCTCCAATACCACATGTTCTAGCTATGCAAGGTGAAATCCCTACCTAGCCACAGTAATGTAACACCACAAGGGTTGTTAACTCTCAACCTACTATGGATTTCAATAACCACATGAAGAAAAGACCTTTCTTTAGAACCAATAGTCCAACCAAGCCCTTGCAATCACAAGCGGCTAATTCCTTAGATTCCTCAATATCAATAAAAACTTTGAAGCCTCCTTCAACCCAACCACTGCACTCAATGCATACGATCATGCTAACACATGTCANCAACCACTGCACTCAATGCATACGATCATGCTAACACATGTCGTCATCGATTGGTTCAAAGCTAGCCATCTTCCTAGGAAATTCTTTGATCTTGGGAGTCCTCTAGTATACTTACAATATGTTGGAAATGAACCATGCAAGGATCTTTTGGATTTAGGTTCTAGTGTCAACTTAATTTTTCAAGAAATGTACAAGTCCTAGAACTTGCCTCCATTGAAAAAGAGCAACATTTATTTAGAGTTGGCCAACCAGTCCATCACTATCCCATTGGGACTAGTGGAGGACATTGTCATCATTGTTTGTGGGTGGTCATACCTAGCTTACTTCTTAGTGATTCAGGTGAACAATGGTAAGGGGGACTTCTCAATCATAATGGGAAGAGCATGGCTAAGCACAGTTGATGCACACCTAGGAATCTATGATCTTTCCCTAGAAATATCAAAGGAAAATACATTCGGAAAGATCGAGAAGAAGAAAGTTGCATGCATCACATACAGTGACATAGGGTGTAATTACGTGCAGAGGTCATGGTTTGTGAAAATTTTAGCATTACCTGCATGCAATCAGTGTGCATAAGTGATCAACATACAAAGATGCCTATATGCAATAGCCACATGATAGGAAGGCATCTAGTGGCTGATAGCTGATCAAGAAAGCAGTTCAATCATATGCATGAAACTAACTGAGGGTTTAACTTGTGCTTACATTGATAGCATAGACGCATTAGAGCAGGTCCACCACCAACTTCCAAATCTTAACCTCGAAAGTATCAACTAGGGGAAGTTCGAAATCCTTGAAAAATTTTAGCAAGAGCCCCTCAAGTCGAAACCATTGCCCACTGGTATGGAATAAATGTTCCTTAAAAATGGAAAATCAGTAATTATTACTGTGAAGTTTGCTCGACAACAAAAAGAGAGACTATTAAAGGTAATAAATAAATGGTCAAAAGCCTTTGGTTGGTCATATCCTGAAATAACTGGAATAGACCCTAGGATATGCTAGCCTAGAATTTACACTGACCCCTCCATGAAGCCTCAAAGACAACCGTAGAGATGATTGAACCCAAAGCTGAAGCAAACAATTAAGGAAGAAATTGAATAGATTCTCAAGGCTGGGTTCATATACCCCATTGCTGATAGAAAATGGGTTAGCCCCTTAGTTATTGTGCCTAAAAGGGGAGGGAAATGAAGGGTATGCATAGATTTCAGGCTACTAAATATGGCAACATTCAATGATCACTTTCCATTACCATTTGTTGACTAAGTCTTAGACATCATTGCAGGGCATCCCTATTATAGTTTTCTAGGTGGATATAGTGGATATAACCAAATACAAATAGCCCTAGAAGAGTAAGCCAAGACTACATTCACTAGTCCTTGGGAAATGTTTGCATACAAATAGATGTTGTTTGGCTTGTGCAATGCCCCTGTAATATTTCAACAACTAGTTCTAAGCATATTCCAGTAGCAAATAGGGAATGGCATGGAGGTCTTTATGAATGACTTCTCCACTTATGTAGCAAACTTTGATCAAGCCTTGGACTAGTTAGAGCAAGTGTTAAAAAGATGCGTAGAAACGAATTTGAGGCTCAACTAGTAGAAAAGCCATTTGATGGTTTAAGAAGGCATAGTACTAGGGCACAAAATCTCACAAACAGGGATAGAAGTAGACCCCGAGAAAATCAAATTTATCCAAAGAATTACTCGTCAACCAGAAACTCTCAAAGATATTCGGTCATTCCTTGGACACATTGGCTACTATAGGA
>MNCI01027817.1:68188-87392 GCA_015680685.1 Gnetum montanum | reverse complement strand
ATAGATAACAGGGCAGATAAAAGAAACTGATGTATGAAACTTACAGAAACTAACAAGTAAGAATGAGTAGTGCACTCGCTCAACACCCTGGATCGATGAAAGGCGCATAGTTACAGCAAAAGAGCAATACAAGCTTTTTCACAGAAATTGCACGATCTGTGCGAAAACAACAGTACCATACCATGCTATACCCTGTACTACGATTTTATAACTCATAAATGAAAGGAGATTTATGGACCATGGCTCCACGATAAATTGCGGTAGCAGACAAGCAAGTTTCTTCTGTTCAAAAATTTTTGCCGCATTCAGATCGGACATGGCCCACTGCTCTCGCTCTTTCAACGTGAAAACACTGAAATTACCGCAATTTCAAATTGGACATGACCGTATTCTCCGCCTAGACAAAAGCATACATCTATCACTGGCACTGTTTTATGCTGTCTGCAATTCCCACAAAGGACGGCATTCAAAGATACGCAGAATATTTAACGAGTTTTTGTAACCCATGCTTTCGTTGTCAGGTGCCAGTAATTCACGACAGGACTCATTTACTGATTTACATTTCGGCTGAGAAAATATTTTTACAATCTTATCACCAATTCTGGTATCCTACGGAGAATTTCTGGGCAGATGCTATTTTGAATAAGAAATAACGATATTCTAAATTATTATCTTATAAATATCATCATACCGTTCTAAAATTTATAGTTTTATTAAATCAGACTAATTTACCTTATATTGTATTGAATCTCTGCAAGAGGATATATTTAACATAATATAAAGTTTATTATCCAATGCAAACTTAATCAAAAACTAATGTCAACATGTGAATATTTTTTCAACTGTTACTAATGCTTGCAACAAGAAGTTTTTAAGAATATATGCTTTGTTAAATGTGTTTAATTGTTAAAAATGCTTCTTTGTTTGTCCTAGTCTTTAGGAACTATCCTTAGGGATTCGATTGCTATTTTCATTTTTTAGAAGTTGAATGGTGGGCCCTTACAAAAGTTGAAGGGTTTGTTGTTACAAAAGTTGAAGAGTTACATACAGAAATTAAAATTGAAAGGTCAATCATTATAGAAGTTGAAGGGTTGACTATTATAGAAGTTGAAGGGAAGGGTCGACTGTTATAGAAGTTAAAGAATCGACTATTACAAAAGTTAAAGAGCTATCATTACAGAAGTTGAAAGGTCAATTATTACAGAAGTTGAAAAGTTGGCTATTATAGAAGTTGAAGGGTCAATCATCACAAAAGTTAAAGGTCCACTATTATTTCTTCGATTCAATTGTTATTTTCCATTGATGTATTTGCTTATTTAAAGGCTATTATCAATTAAATAAAAATGTGAAATTCAATTGCCTCCACTTGCCCATGTTTTCCCTTATTTTGTTTTTTTTTTTATGAGGCTAGCAGTGCACAGCCTCAGAGGTTACTTGCCCATATTTTGTTTTGCTTTTTTATCTAAGGCTAGTAGGGCACAACCTTAGAGGTTGACAATGGTATCAAGGCTTGATTTAGGAGGCTAGAGAGAAAGCCTAGTTTAGGAGGTTAGAGAGAAAAGCACAGTAGTGCACCTAGTTTAGGAGGCTCGAGAGAAGAGCACAGTAGTGCATAAATGGCCTCTGAAAATTTTGTATAGCCTACCATCTCACATTTTGATGGTCACTATGACACCATTGGAGCATGTTGATGGAAAATTTCTTGAAGTCTAAGGAGTATTGGCAAGTTGTTGAAGATGGTGTAGTAGCATCTACATCTAAGGCTACACTAACAAATGAACAAAGAAAGGAGTTAGAGGGACTAAGGCTGAAATATTTGAAGGCAAAGAATTATTTATTTCAAGCAATTGATCGTTCTATCCTATAGACTATTCTTAGCAAAGAAACTTCCAAGGATATTTGGGATTCTATGAAGAAGAAATATCAAGGGTCTTTGAGAGTAAAGCGTGCACAGCTTCAGGCCTTGAGAAGGGATTTTGAGACTTTGCAGATGAAAGATAGGGAGTCTGTTACCAGCTATTGTGCAAGGATAATGGGGATAGCTAATAACATGCGATTTCATAGTGAGAAGATTGAGGATGTGATTATTGTTGAGAAAATATTGCATTCCCTATCCCCCAAGTTTGATTATGTTGTTTGTTCAATTAAAGAATCCAAAGATGTTACACTTTCCCTTGATGAACTTCAAAGTTCTTTATTAGTCCAAGAACAAAAAATGAATCGAAATTCAACTTCTAAAAAGCAAACTTTGAAGGCTTCTGCTTTCACTTATTCCTCAAGAGAAAGAGGTAGAGGTAGAGGTAGAGTTAGAGGAAGAGGAGATTGAGACAATAGAGATGGCAGTAGACATTTCAAAGGGGATGATGATAAATTTCAAGGCAAAGGTAGAGGACAAGTTGACAAATCTAAGGTGGAATGCTTTCGATGTCATAAATATGGACACTATTGTTCCAAATGCTATACTAAACTACCCAATGACAAAGGAGAGAAATCAAATTTTGTATAAGAGAAGGAGTCTCAGACTTTGTTGATGGTAGTTCAAGCCAACCAAGACTCTCACTCAGATGTATGGTATCTGGATACTAGCTACAACAATCATATGTGTGGATGTAAGTCCTTGTTTTCTTACTTAGATGAAAGTTTTCATTCTATAGTAAGTTTGGTGATTGTTCTACTGTAAATGTAATGGGAAAGAGGGATATTAACATTAGAACTAAGAATGGTTTTGTAAAAACAATTTCCAATGGTTTTTGTATTCCTAATTTGAAAAGCAATTCGTTAAGTGTTGGTCAATTGTAATAACCATTCAGAAGGATGCTTGTGAAATTTATGATCCTTCAAGAGGAGCTATTGTAGTTGTTCAAATGAGCTCCAACAGATTATTTTCATTGAGGATTGAAAGTGCTCAATCTTGCTTGAAGGTTGAAGCAAAAGATCCAACATGGCTTTGGCATTTGCACTATGGCCACTTGAATTTTTGAGGATTAAAGACTCTATAATAGAAAAATATGGTGATTGGTCTTCCTCAAATTACAATTCCTTCTAAAGTCTGTGAAGAATGTGTTGTTGGTAAACAACATCATTCTCAACTCTTTCAAGGAAAATCATGGAGAGCACAAAATGTCCTTGAGCTAGTTCACTTTGACATTTGTGGGCCAATAAAACCATCTTTAAATGAAGGTAAGAGGTACTTGATCACCTTCATTAATGATTATACTTGAAAAAAGTTGGGTTTATTTTTTGCAAGAGAAGTTTGAAGCTTTTAATGCATTTAAAAACTTCAAAGCTCATGTTGAAAATGAGTCTAGAAAGATCATTAAGACTCTTCATACAAATCATGGAAGAGAATATTGTTCAAAGAGTTTGATGTTTTTTGCGAGAATCATGGCATTCAAAGAGAGCTCACAACCCCCTATACACCACAACAAAATGGTGTATCAAAGAGGAAAAATAGAACCATCCTCAATATGGTGAGAAGCCTTTTGGAAAGAGAAAGTATTTCAAAGAGTTTCTGGACAGAGGCTATGAATTAGAGCATCCATGTTTTGAACAGAAGTTCCACCTTTGCTGTTCAAAACATGACACTAGAAGAGGCTTGAAGTGGAAGGAAACCAACAATGGATCACTTCAGAATCTTTAGTTGTATTGCCTACACACATATCCTTGATGACAAGAGAAAGAAGCTAGAGGATAAGAGTGAAAAATGTGTCTTTCTTGGTGTAAGTGAAGCATCCAAAGCATATAAATTGTATAATCCTCTGACAAAGAAGATTGTAACTAGTAGAGATCTCATCTTTAATGAAGAGAGCACTTGGAATTGGAATGGGCAACAAGCTACTTCAATTATTTTCAATAGTGAAACTGCAGACTCTGCATCACCTAAAACTACAGAACCTAGAACTATAGACTTCGAAGCACCAAGAACTATGGAGACTAAAATCCCAAAAGCCATGGAGGTTGAAGTACCAAGAACTATGGAGGCTAAAACTTCACCAGCAGTAGCAATAGTTGGATCTTTCCGTATTCAAAAAAGATCCTTATGGATGATGGATTATGAGGTAACTAGGATTGACCAATCTAATGACCCAATCACCCACTTTGCTTTGTTTGTATATTATGATCCACAACTTTTGAAAGTGCTATTAAAGAATCAAAATGGAGAAAGGTAATGGAGGATGAAATTGAAGCCATTGAGAGAAATGGTACTTGGGAGCTAGTTGATCTTCCAAAAGGGCACAAAACCATCGGTGTGAAGTGGGTCTTCAAAACAAAATGAAAGGAGACTGGTGAAGTTGACAAGTATAAGGCGTGATTGGTGGCTAAGGGATAAAAGCAAGAATATGGGATTGACTATAAAGAAGTCTTTTCTCCTGTTGCAAGGCATGATACAATTAGATTGGTGATTGCATTGGCAACACAAAATTCATAGCCTATCTTCCAAATGGATGTCAAGTCTACATTCTTTCTTGGAGACTTGGAGGAATAGGTATTTATTGATCAGCCCCCTGGTTTTGTGAAGCTTAGTAGTGAGCACAAGGTCTATAAATTAAAAAAGGTTTTATATGGACTAAAACAAGCTCCAAGAGCTTGGTATAGTTGTATAAATACCTATTTTTCTAACAAGGGATTTCAAAAATGTCCATATGAGCATACACTTTTTACAAAGATTGATAGAGGAAAAGTGCTCATTGTATGTTTATATGTTGATGATCTTAATTTCATTGGGAATGAAGTCAATGATGGATGAGTTTGAAATGACTGATCTTGGAAAAATGCATTACTCTATTGGCATGGAAGAAGTGCAATCCCTCGTTGGAATCTTTATTTCTCAAAAGAAGTATGTCAGAGAAATTTTGGAGAGGTCTAAGATGAAGGATTGTAATCCTGTAAACATTCCAATTGAAATTCCCTTGAGGCTAAATAAAGATCCTAAAGGAAACAAGGTGGAGGCTACACCTTACAAGCAAATTGTTGGGAGTCTAATGTATTTGATTGCAACGAGAGCTGATATAATGCATGATGTGAGTCTTATTAGCAAATACATGGAGTCTCCAAAAAAGATGCATTTGTTGGCTGCTAAAAGAATATTTTGTTACTTGGAAGGGAGTAAAGATTTTGGGCTATTTTACAAGAAAGGTGAGAAATCTAATTTTGTGGGATTTACTGATAATGGTTATGCAAGAGATTAAGATGATAGGAAGATCACTTTATGATATGTTTTTGTGATGGGCACAAGGGCTATTTCATGGTCATCCAAGAAGCAATCAATTGTCACATTGTCAACCACAAAGGCTGAATTTGTTGCTACAACATCTTGTGCTTACCAAGCTATTTGACTAAGAAAAATTCTTAATGAGCTATATTTCAAGCAAGAGGGGGCCACTACAATTTTCTGTGATAACAATTTCACCATAAAGTTATCCAAAAATCCTGTGCTACATGGAAGAAGCAAGCATATTGATGTGAGATTTCACTTCTTGCATGATCTATGCAATGATGGTGTTATTGATTTGGTGTTTTGTAAAAGTGAAGATCAACTCATTGATATTCTAACCAAACCCCTCAAGTTATCAACATTCCAGAGGCTGAGACAGTAGCTTGGAGTCTGCATGTTGAATGATTTTTGTTAAATTGATAGTTTGCAAACTTTCAATTTACTAGAGGGTGTTAAATGTGTTTAATTGTTAAACATGCTTTTTTTGTTTGTCCTAGTCTTTAGGAACTATCCTTAGGGATTTGGTTACTATTTTCATTGTTTAGAAGTTGAAAGGTCGATCGTTATAGAAGTTGAAAGATCGATTGTTACAGAAGTTGAAGGGTTTGCTGTTATAGAAGTTGAAGAGTTGATTGTTACAAAAGTTGAAGGATCAACCGTTACAGAAGTTGAAGGGTCAAGCATTATAGAAGTTGAAGGATCAACAGATATAAAAATTGCTTCATATTAGAATTCAGTTATTATTTTCCATAGATGTATTTGCCTATTTAAAGGCCATTGTCAGTTGAATAAAAATGTGAAATTGAGTTACCTCTGTTTGCCCCTATTTTGTTGTTTGTTTTGTTCTTTTTTTTATCTAAGGCTAGCAATGCACAACCTCTATCCCTACCCTAGGGTGAATAGAAAAATAGGTCTTCATCCTCATTAGTGAATACAAGTGCTCTATAGATGACATAAAATGAAGTGTGATTTGTTCTATAGGTGACATAAAATGAAGTGGGATTTATTTCAGATATTGTCAAATGAATGAGCTAACCACTTAATCCATGTATTTCATCTTCTAAGAAGAAAAGTATGCACCTTGCATCTTCATTTAGATATCCATTATTTTGTAAGAGTCTTGGCATAAAATCCCCAGCTTACAAGGTAGATTCCAATACAAAATGTTTAATTATATTTTAAAAAATTGTAAAAAGGAATTCTAAAACCAGTGTGATTTGATAAATCCAATAAGGTCTTAAATAATTAAAATTTTTGCAATAATTTCTCATCCATGAAGAAGTATATTTTTAAAGGTACAATACATTCAAAACATATTTAAAGTTTGACTTTTAGCTCAAAGTAGTAGGCTAGTGAGTTAATTTAAGCATCTTCAAGTCAAAAATATGTGATATCTAGAATACTTTCAATAATAGTGCCTGAATCGAAATCAAATGACTATATGTATAGATATACCCAAAATATATAACCAATGCAAAACTTTCATAGAACTTTTATAACTCAATGTTACCCATGGGAATCAAACCAATAACTTGGAATTTCCAAATCAAGAGTCTTATGAATACAACCATGAACATAATAATACCTCACATGTGACTTGAATTCACAACCTTTTGCCTAACAACATAACGAGCTAACCAATTAAGCCACCTATCACTAGTAATTGTCAATAATAGTACACTAGAAGATAATGGGTTCAGAACCTATCTATTTGAGATAATAGTGCCTATATCTAAGATAATAATGCCTAAAACACACCTTGACAAAATAACAAACGCACAAGGTTACCCATACTATGTTTTAAACAAATTTTGACTACAAAATAATGCAAGCTAACTTTTGAATCAATTACCAATCCTCAAAAGATGAACTTATTACCATAAATAAGTAGGGAGTTTTTATCCAAACTTTTGGCTTCGTTAAAAATTTCTATATGCTTAGTAGTGTGCATACAAAGCATATATTAGGAGGTCCATCCTATTTGATGGAGGTAACAAAATATAAAAATGTTCTTGATAGTTGAGTGATCAAAGAACACAATTCTTCAGTAACAATTAATCCATATTGCATGTGCATAGAGTTGCTAATATTATTTAAAAGCTAACTGAAGTGCAAAAATACTATAGCACACTTTTGGCAATCCCTGGCTTATCCTCAATCCCAATACTTAGCCTAAAAACTTCTAATATATGCATGGAAGCCATAGTTACCATAAATGAAACAGGTGAACAATGTTTAAAAAATCATAATAGTTATTAAGAGGAGGATGATTAATTATCTTTTCTTGATTTTACAATTTAATGTGTAACTATATGTACCAGAGTCGACATTCCAAAATCAAAATTTTTTCCTTTTCATATTATTTTTGAATTAGTGTTCACCATGTTAATACTCTAAATTTTTTTCTTTTAATAGTAATATTATTTCTAAGGTCTCACACCAACCCCACACCTCACAGAGCCAAAATAATAATGGATGAAGCAATAGCGGATGATGCATTAGGCATTGATTATAATCTTAGGTGCTATGCAACTTTTAGTTGCATATATATATATATATATATATATATATTTGGAAAAACAATCCAGAGATTTTATTCCAAAAAATAGAAATGTACAAATCTACACAAAGGTCACCAACCCAAGTCTGCAAACCCAACCACGTGACACAACGATCACTTGCAACTTTTACAATGAGCTCCAACATGCCTACAGAGAGTAGCCACCTGAGGTCCTACAAGCGTGAGGTGTTTGCTTTCCTTCAGGCCTCTTGCCTCATGTCCTCCCACCGAAGTTGCCATTGCACACACTCCTCCAACCGCACTTGCTCGATAGCTAGTTGACATTTGTCTAGTAGCATTTGACCTATGGCACTTTGTTCTTGTGCTGGCTCCATGGCTATGGATGGACCTAGAGTTCCAGTCTCTTCCAACTTGAGACCCTGGTAGTTCTGCGCTTGCAGCCGGTGGCATCATCACCATTGGTACAAAAGAGTTGGCATCGGGTGAGCAATCGGCACTCTCATGCCAAGCGCAAGGATCACCCCTGGGTGCTACCCGGTTGTTGCCTCCAAAGTGATTCCTAGAAAAATTGGGGTAAACTAACCAAGTAACCTTATCGAATATGCTTGAAAAAGGTGAAATGCACTGGATTGTACAAAGTATTGCTCCACCATCAATGCCGCATCCCTCTAGACCCCTTGCAATTCAAACTTCAGGATGTGTCCATTAGTAGTCTTGAGAATGGGTCCTGGGAAGAACTCCATCGCATTATTCTAAGCCCTCACGACCGGTGCCATGATCTTTCCTACCGCCCCCACTACCAACACAGCAGCTAGCACCTGCACCGTGACCTCTATCCTTCTACCCCTGTACTGCGTAGCTTCTCCCACCCAATTGTTGTAGAATTGCTATGTGGGTAGGTTCCGTTCACCTTCCAAGCATTTGAGCATCTCCACCCACCCCATCCTTTCAACCAATGACCATAACTCGAGTAGACAAAAAAATTTTGTCCATGATGACTCAAACAGCAATCATTATTCGATAGCCTCCGTGGCCTCCACCAAAACACACGCTTCTTTGACCACCGCTGTGGCTGTAGGACACAACTATCCTCAAAAAATTAGAGAATTTCTACGTTTCCACAAAACCCACAATGTGGCAAGTTGTATAGAGTCCCTATGGAACCCTACAATGGAAGAGATATTTGCAACCAGCCACACTTCCTAAGAGAATCGACACCCATAAATAAGATGGTGCAACGTTTTGGGCATCGCTTGGTAGCACGAACAACTATTGTCCAACCATATCCCGCTCTCTTTCAACATGGCCCTCACTAGAAGCACCCTTTGTTTGAGCAGCCAACTAAATGCCTTGACCTTCTCAGGAAGATGACCTATCCATAACTTTGTCCAGCCCTCTTTTTGCGGATATTGAAATTTAACTAGCTCCTTCGGGTGCTACCCTAATAATCTGAGCTGCTCCACCACACCAGCATGGTAGTAAAAATTTTTCTATAGCTAGGAGCAATTTGACTAAACCTCCCATCTCATGTATTTTTGCTGCAAAATCTACACCCATGGTGCCACTCCTACAGTTTGCCTCATGTATCTATTCAGCAGGTGGTGTGTGACCAAAGCCATCTCATCTCCAAACCTCAAAATCCCAATTCTCCTCACGAATTTGGGCCACGCTGTTACCATCCATGACACTAAGTGCATCTTTTTGCCACCTTTGTCGCCTAACCACAAACTCTTGCACAATGCTATCAATTTTCTGCACCATCGTGGTTGACAACATTGCCTTTGATGTCATGAACCAGGCAATTGCCATCAAAACCATCGTAGCTAGCAATATCTTTCCTTTCTAGGATAGAAAATGGCCTGTCCAAAGCATGGTCTGCTACTGGACCCACTCCATGAATCCTTGCCAAGTCTTCTACCATTTCCAATAAAAAATAAGCATTCCTAGGTATGTGTCATGGGCTTGGCCCCTGGAGAATGCCCAACGTTTGTATAATCCTAGCTTGCACCCTTCCCTCTGTGTGGGTAAAATAAATGGTGGACTTCCCTTTTNTAAATTGACTAAGGAGAATGACATGATTTTAAATACATTCCAAGAAAAACATCTCCAAGTAACAAGGAGGATGACATGATATTAAGTACATTTACAGAAAAACATCTCCAGAATTACAGAACTACAGGGCACTTGATGTATTTTAAGTTCCTTTAAGAATATAGCCAATTCCTTCAAAGAAAACAAAAACAAAATCACTTGCTACTCTTGGAAAAAAATAAAAAAGGATTTCTGTTACCTGTATACCGAAGAATCGTATCCAAAATATTCCCCACTTAAAACGGTTTAACCAATCAAGTTGTTTTTCTTAAATTATAAAGCTACTGCATCCTCCAAAACATCGGAATTTAGGAACATCTAAATTATTGCTTTGAGTCGGAGGCATCATCTTCTGGAAATGCCCTCTTTTGACCAATTAATTGTTTTTCTTCAGAAGATGTATGATATCCTGTCCTGCTCTGAATCTCAGCCAACGTTGATTTTGAAAGCCAACGCACTGTACTTGCAATTCCAGAATTATAAAATGATTTCCCTGTTTTTCCGTAGTCTTTGAAGCATTTGGATTCTAAGGCTTGCACAATAGAATCTTCGTCAAGGCTGCTTCAAAATAAAAATGATAAAAACCACGTTACAGGAGCATTTGCATTGCTAACAGTTTCTATTGTACCTGATTGAATGCAAAAAGTAAGATACCACTCAACCAAAAACTAGAAAACATGCATTGCATTGAAGAAAACTTACTTTCTCTCGCCGAGGCGCTCAAAAGCTTGCTGCACTGCAATTCGTAGCCTTTGTCTTGAAGCATCTCTAAAACTATCTGGGACCACATTTTTAGCTCCACTGTTTTTCTAATCCGCAATACAATTTGTATAGAAATTATTAATGTATCAAAAATATTGAAAACATAAAAACATAAGATGATAGACACTGCCTCCTGTTTTACACTCTTTGTTTCTTTTGGGCACTAGGGAAGGTAGCGTACTAATGATCAAATTGGTATGACAATATAAGAAGCAATTTCAGCTTCTCCGATAAGGTCAGACAAACCGAGGATATCAAGGATAATATGTGTAACATCAGCTATTGAGGTTTGATATTAAGTATCGTAGTTAGATGAATTTTGGAATACTTTGTTTCCTAGGGTGATGTATAAAGGAGAAATATTCTCTTCTTATTAAGTGTCGATAGTTTTGTGAGATTCCAAAGTACTGAACCTCTACATAAGCGAGAATTGAGTCTTGCTGTCAGTTCTTTAGAAAAAAAAACAAGACTTTAACTGCAGACTGCATTGTTCTCAGTGCTTTGTTGTCAACAGTTACACAAGTTCTCTCTCAACAATGTTGGCCACAGTTTTTAGGTGTCCCAGTCGAATACAGATAATGCTGGGAAGTAATCATCAAATTAGTTAGTTAGTAATAACATATACCCGCCCTTCAAGCAATTATAGTGACATAAATTAGATCACACGCAAACAGCAGTCTCAGGCATCAATTCACAACTCAAAAGGTTCCAAGAAACATGCAACATATAGGCAGTAGCCTAAGTTTTCATGGTATGGATGCCTAATTGAGTTACATAAATACTTTATTAATAATAGACGTTTCAGGATAACAAGGGAAGGATTTCTAAGATTCTTAAAAAACCTAAGTATGCAGAAAATCATAGTATTACCTCTAAATTAATGCCATTCTTTACATTATAATTTTCTTCAGCACGTATTAAGAACTCTAGTTTTTTGTCCAATTTGGCATTTTTGACACTCTTATCTGTCATTACTTTCATGGCTGCATTTGAAGCTTCACCTAGAATCAAATTAGCAGGAGACAAAAGGCACATGTAAATGTCAGGTTTAAGCTCAATGAAACATTAAAAACAGAGATTCTGATGATGAGATACCATCAAAACTAAAGAAAAGGTCACATAATGTCTGTGATTCTGATAATGAGATACCATCAAAATCTGAAATTTCCTCTTCTGATTCGTCAGCTTCCTTTTCATAATTCCAAAACTCTGATTCCGTGTCCATCCGTTCTTTACCAGTCATATAAGAGCTGGCTTAGCCAAAACAAAATCACGTATTAGAAAAGTCTAACACAACAAATATTAAAATAATATAAAGTGAAAGATTCAATTCTTGAACACAATACTGGCGGTGCTATGACTACAATATCTGGAAAATGTTGAAAACACAGAAGTAATTAAACAGTTTTCGTGCCCAATTAGTTGAGATGACCAGAAAACTTCATTCATTCTGCTACTAAAATAAATATTCGGGCACAAATCCATAATCCTGGAATTGTTTATAATGCCATGTTAACCATAAAATTAAAATGTTTCAACTATTTTTGTTTGTAGCATAGCTTCTCCCTCGACATTAATGGCTCCCATTCTCAACTTTATGCTTCATGTATAGCAGCAGGGAAGAATATCCCCATTTTTTTATTCAAGAATATATATCTACTGCTTTAGATTAGTTCAGAAAAGCTGCCTTCAGAAGGATCTCTCTATTTCTTTAAAGAAACCATTTCCTCAGTATTATTCCCTATTGATAACTCGAGTTGTCAGTCTCTAAACAAAGTGTTGTTGCATACAACACAATGTCATTTTCAATTGGATCAGCATGGCAGATTTAGGAACAAGTCATTCTGAATGGTTCTTTATTATCGAACAAATAATAACACAATATAATTTTCTATGGGTTTGAAAAAATGTAAAAATATATATAATAGATAAATTAAGATAATGAATTGCAACCTGTTCATAAGAACTGAAGGAATGCTATATTGTTCACACGGGTTCTACAGAACTGTGAAAGATTATCAAGCTCTTTGGACAGCCGTGATGGATATCAACAAGCATCCCAACTTTAGCACAAAGTGTAGAGGAAACCTGAGAAAATCAAATATGGTTGATAAATAAAATACCTCTCAAAAAATTAAATAAAAAGGCCCTCAGGCTGACGAGGATGTTTAATAGTAAACTTCATGAAAGACGAAAACCTTTTCACCAAAATGAGCTAAGATTTTCTTCCTTCTACATTCAGGTCCCTCACAATACTGAAAAACCTGTTTAAAATGTGTAAAGAAATTATGAATAAATCTATAGAGTGCATTTAATGTAGCCTTTTGTAAAGTGATGACAAATCTTACATTCTCAAAATCATCCATGGCTTTCTTGGCAGGAAAATCATCTGAACTTTCTGTCTTCTTTTGACTTTGTGATTTGCTTAGGATAAATGCCTGTAGTCAAAATAATGCAAATTATGGTAAATTAAAAAAATCGAAGGCCATTCATTGAAGAACTATTTCAAGAACTCCATATAAACCAACCATGCTCCGTCGATCATCAATTCCATAATACAGTATGCTCTTTGATGGTTTCTGATCTCGCCCTGCTCTCCCAGATTCCTGATAAAATGATTCTAATGACTTTGGTATGTTGAAGTGGCAAACAATTCAAACATCCTTGCGGTATATTCCCTGAAATAATAAATATATAACCAATGCAAAAGAAAGCATAATAATATTATTCGATGAAATCCAAATCGTTCATACCAGAATAGATGAAGTAGCTTGTTGGAAGGAAAATGTACCATTCTATTGAAATGCAATCATAGAATAAAGGTTGAATATCATGTGAGAAACAAGTAAAGAAAAAAATGTTAGACCCACAAAAATAAAAATAAAAAAAATCAAACAAATTACATTTTTTATGAAATTAAATATTAATGAGTCAATCTATGTAAGCAAAATGAAAACCTTTTTTTAATTGAAAAGAAATGGCAAAATAGAAGCCAAATCGTGTTTATAGTTCTAAAGGTATCACGTATGACTAGTAGTGCAAATCTTATATTGAAATGTAAATGCTTTGGCATAACATTGTTGCTAATTATAAACAACTGGTTATGTGTAGACAGCTAAATTATTAGAGAATATTTGAATCATGCAAGATTAATATAACCAGTTTCTATTGTGAACTTTTTCTTACAAACATGCATCCACTTTTAATATATGGTTATCACTGATGAATGTCAAATGACAGTTAATATTAAAACACCAATATTAACCATTCACTCCACACTGATATGCCTATGGATGCTACTATTTGTTTTTTTTTTTCAGAAAAAGAAAATGCTCTACACCATACATATGATCACACGTTAATTAAGAGTGTTTCCATATGTAAAATTTATAATGAAGTATCAATAAAAAACTATTTGATATCAGGGCCTAATACAATGCACAGTTTCCTTTTTGTATAAATTTTCAATGTAAATAGAAATATCAGCAGCAGATCAAAAACAGTATTATATTATCACAGGAAACGACCCCCAGTAAAAGCAAAAATAATGGCAGAATACCCAAAAGCCACTGTAGCAACAACAACGGGCACTTTCCCTGATGCACAAGCATCTAAAGCCTGGCTACGAACTTTATCACTTAAGACAGCATGATACACTGTAAATTTTAATAAAATAGACAACTATGAAATATTCACTCTCATTACCAACAAGAAAATAAAGTTTGTCTTATGGATTGGCCTATAGGCATTTGTCTTATAAAACATACCACGGCAAGAAATCCCATCACTATGAAATCGAAAACCAATTTCATCACATGTGTTACGAGCAAGACAATATACAATAGCACAATCCTGTTTAGAAGCTTTTAACATTTTCAGTAAATCCATGTACGAAACTACCAGCAAATCTTTATATTGAACTGAAAATTTAAAGAAATTAGTCAAATAATAAGCAAAGCATATGGTATTATTATTAGTGAAAGAGAAGCTAGCAGCGTTTAGGTTATAAAATGATGAGTGGCAAGGTATTCCTACGCTCAACCATATGAATACAAGCATTTCACACATGATCCGGTCAAATTTCAAGGACTTAGTGCTTATGCACCTTTGTGGAACAAGAATGGGTTGGTTAATTGTTGTCTTCCCAAATTTACTTGTATGTCACGATTGTATGGTTAAGTAAGCTTGAGGCATATGATTTTTTTATCTTTTATGTTTTTATGTCTTGTGCTAATTGGGAAGGAGGGAGATAACTAAGTGACTAATTTAATTTAACTATTGATTAACTAGGCTTTAATTAATCCTAACACCAGTATCTATTCTCACTTGCTGTACACATTTTGAATCAGTGCAACACTACTGAGATTACCAAACGCTAATTGTTACTAGGTTACCAAGTGTTATACGCATGCTCGAAGTGATTGTACTAAGTGTATTTACTTAGGAGAGTTGTAGGGTGAGAGAGCACATTAATTAACTAGGAAAGCATTTAATAACAGTAATTAACATTAATTAATCTATTCTGGATGCTGCAAGGTTTATCATAAAGTTCATCTTTTTTGTTGTACACAAGGTGTGCTCAAGTACACAATGCTCAAATAAAGATCCGTTCGCTTTATAACTCCTACTGCGGGCACACAGAAATAATTCTAACTTTGAGAGGAAGAAAAGGCAAGAGTTTGGCTAAGGGTCTAAGTATCTATTGCCAAACCAAGGGTGCCTGCCTCTTATTTATAGGCAAGGAGGTAGGTCTCGATATTGGGTATCTGATATCGCATGGTAGGCTCCGATATCGTGAATGTGATATTGTAGTTCATCATACCCCCACAACCGAATGAAAACTTCTTGAGTTCCTTACAAAATATTGGGAAGGTATGAGATTATTGACTAATTGACAACTGATGGTGGAATGGGATGACAGATAGACTCAACGTGCCCAATGAACAGATCAATAAGCATATTACAACATTAGTGTTCATGACCATTGTAGTGAACACTCGTACATAAATGACATTCAAGCCTTTATTTGGCAACTTGAAGAAAAAGAGAGAGAAAAAGAAGATGAAGCATGTTGCCGCCAATGCCTAGATTGCGCCTTCCGTTGTTTATTCATAGCCATGTCACCAAGCTTACTCCTTTTGTAAATGCTTCAATTCTAGTCCATCCTGAGTGCTTCCTCCAAGCCCAGTCCATTGTTTGTATGATCGCTATTTGCACACACAACACAGTCACAAATGAGCAAGGATAGATAATCCACAATGCAGTTGATACCTTGCCTCAATATGAAGCACATTAGCTGAGTTGTGGTTATGGCAGAAACTGGTTCGGAGATTTATCACTGGTGACTACCCAAGGTGTAGGGGTTAGGTGAATAGTAGAATGGAAAAAATTGAAAAATTTGTGCAAGGGCCCCACAACTAAGAGCAAACCTTCGATAGCTATAAGATGGAAAAATATGAGGATCAAGAAAGATGGGAAAAATAACAACGACAATGCCAATAAAATGGATGTCATAGATGGGGATGAAACAAGAAATGATTGATTGCAGGAAAAAATTAAAAAAAAAAAACAATTGCACCAAAAAGGAATGCCAGTGGGTCCTCCCCAAAGCAGGCTCATGCCTTTTATGCCTTGACAAACCCATAAACTAAAGAGTCCGTAGGCTATAGGAATGTCATTTGGAAGCAAGAGTTAAAAACTTACCCACAAGAATTCACCAAAGAAAAATAATGCATCAACCCAGAAACGGACTAATGATAAAACTGGCAATGAGGTGGAAAATGGGAAGAAAGATGCAGAGGAGAGAATGGAATAGAATCCCAAAAACAAGGTTGTGTAAAGTCCCTAGTGTCTTTCATGGTTAAGATGACTGAGTAGAACTTATTCCAAATCCAGACTCAAACCAACTACATTCAGTGACCTCGCATCAAGACACTTTTTCCAATCTATCCTCTTGAAGCAACAAGAATGCCTCCACAAAGAGTGACCACCATCCCAAGGAAAGCAAGATGGAGAAGCAGGAAGCAAGAAAGGGCATTAGTTAGAGGGAACCTTCAGGCATGGGTAACATGTCTTTCCAGTGCCATAACAAATGCTTGTAGTCCATATTTCTTATTATGTCTAAGGGGTGTGTTTTGAATTCTCACTTTTGTTTGTTTTTTTTTTTTTTGCGTAATAACCACAACATGCAAAGATTTATTTTTATTTACTTAGCTTCCTGATATTTGAACAATGTCAAAATGGCGGAAAACCCAAGAAAAATCATCCAAGCACCCAAGAGAATGGCTAGCACAAATGCATCGAATCCCTTTGAAGTCACACCCTTTTCATCCCTTGAGTCTTTCCTTGGTTTAAAAAATACCCAGCCACCAATTTATTAACAAGTTTACTTAGAAAAAAATGACCGTACAGTTCCAAGCCAAAGGAGACCATAGAGTTGTATGGATGAGTGGACGACGTGGACTCATTGCCTATTTTACCAAAAGAACCATACCTTAATATCAGCATCATAATTCAAAGGTAAAAACCAAACATTAGCAATCAATATGATATAATTCAATCCACCATCATGAGCACTTATTGGATAATGAATAAAAGTAAATCAAGCAAATAAAGAAATAGTAAAAATATGAACGATAGTGTAAAACAAAAAAAAAATAAGAAAAGTTAGAAAAATGTGTAAAAAAAATTTCAAAAAGAACTAAGGGCCTAGAATGGTTAGCATAGGTGGCCATCTCCCCCCACGATTGAGTTGGAAGAAGGAGATCCAAAATAGTGAGCAGGGTTGTCTNATATTTAACTTTTCTAATTCTTAGGTCATGATGTTGTTTATTGAATACCTTGTGCAATTCATTAGAGGATAGGGTAGCTAGTCAGTTTTCATCTAGCAAGTTAAGGGTTACTAACTATTGTTTCTATGCTAAATCAAGGTCAAGGTTGAGGCCACATGTTGTGGATAGTGTATGGAGCTCAGTTTGAATGAGAAGCGTTGGTAATTTACCGTACACTAACTTATAGGGAGGGTAGCCTGTAGGGAGTTTCCATGTGGAGCGGTATGCCCAAAGAGCATTGTTTAATTTAGTGCTCCAGTCTCGCCTAAACTTGCAAATAGTTCTTGTCAATATTTTTGTAATCTCCCTGTTGGTGACTTCGGCTTGACCATTTGCTTGGGGGTGGTATGGTGTTGTCAATTTGTGTTCAACCCCTAAGCATTGCATTAATTTCTGAAAAGTCACACCTATAAAGTATGTACCATTGTCTGAAATAAGTGCATGAGGCACACCAAACCTATTTATGATTTGTTGTTGAACAAATTGTGCAGATGTAGATGATGTACAATCCTTAACAACAGCTGCTTCGGCCCATTTTGTAAGGTAATCAATGGCAACAACAATATAAGCTTTCCCATTGAACATTGGTGTAATTGGCCCCATCAAATCAATTCCCCAAATTTCGAAGGGTTCTAAAGGTTGGATCCATTGTTGCGGACTCTCCATTCTAGGAATCATTCCTCCATCACATTGACAGTGCTCACAAGATTGGATGAAATGATGGGTGTCCCGAAACAATGTAGGCCAATAATATTTTGCAAGCAGGATCTTAATGGTTGTTCGTCTCCCGATGTAATGACCCCCACAAGGACACTCATGAGCATCTTGGAGAACTCGCAGTTGATATATATCAATAACAAACCATTGAACCAAGTCATCGGGACACACTTTGTAAAGTTTCCCATTGATCTCCATAAAGTACTTGCCTCAGTGAAGAAATTGGTGTTTCTTCTTAAGGTTTAACTCTTGTGGTATTTGTTGGGTGAGGAGATAGGTAAGAATGCTAATATATCAGTTTGTCTCCATAGGTGATTGATTATTTACTACACCTGCAAAGAAGAGTTCATTTGGGAAATAATCAAAAATTGGATACTCATCCTCTTTGTTGTCCCATCGCAACCAAGATAAATGATCAGCAACTACGTTCTTGGTGCCTTTACAATCGATCATTGTAAAATCAAACTCTTGTAAGATTACAAGCCATCGTATGATACGAGGGCTTACCATTGCCTTATTCATGAGAAATCAGATTGCACTATGATCTGTATGTACATATACTTTATATCCCAATACATAGTGTCTAAACTTTTCTAGTGCAAACAGTACAGCCATTAATTCTTTCTCTGTGGTAGTGGAGTTAAGTTGTGCACCAGCGATACTTCTACTTGCACAGTGGATGGTTTAAGGACGTTTCTGATCATCTAACTATGTAAGTACGGCTCCTAAGGGATAGTTGGACGCGTCAGTCATGATATAGAATGGTTTGGACTAGTCAAGAGTTTGTAGAATGGGTGCTTCTACTAGCTTCTACTTTAAAATTTGGAAAGCTAATTCGCATTCCTTGGTCTATTCGAAAAGTATGTCCTTTTTCGTTAATTCCACCAATGGTTTGGAAACCTTTGAAAAGTTCTCAATAAATCTCCTATAGTAGCTAGTGTGTCCAAGGAATGATCGAATATCTTTGACAGTTTCCGGTTGACGGGTAATTCCTTGGATAACTTTGATTTTCTCGGGGTCTACCTCTATCCTTGTGTGTGAGATTTTGTGTCCTAGTACTACGCCTTC
>MNCI01027817.1:49860-67778 GCA_015680685.1 Gnetum montanum | reverse complement strand
GTGGGTCAGTGTAAATCCTATGTTGGTTAGAGATTAGTTAAGTAGTTAAATTAAATTAGTTATTAAAATACTTCATCTCTCTATTTAAGTACCCAGGAACATAAAACATAAAACAAAAAAAATCATATGCCTTGATTACACTTAATCATACCCTCATATGTCAGAAGTGTAATTGGGAAGACAAAGAATGACCATTAGGATAGGGTTGAGTTCCTAGAAGACTAGTGTATAGGAAGACATAAAGTCCACTGAATTTGACTAGATCATGCGTGAATGTTTCGTGATTCATATGGTTGAGTGTAGGGGTACCTTCATGGCTCATCATTGGTGCCATTGCTGGGGACTCTTTTGTTGAAACATGCACTATCTAGGATTAGTGAACATTATTAATATCATTGGATGAATCCCAAGGTCGACATCATTCTCAAATTATATAATTACAAAAGCACACTAATATTTTATTTGTTTGCAAAATGTCTTCTTCTCATAGGCATGAAGATGTCAAACTATTGGTCCCACAATAGTGCAAGGTGATATATACTCATCTAGATGAGTATGTGCTTGATTTCACCTTCATCCTACACTAGGATGAACAATTGCAATGGCGTGATATGGAAGGCAACATTGTAATGCCTCCCGATCAATTTGTGCCTGTGATGCTGCTTCAAACTCTTACAAAGTTAGGCATCCATGATCTTTAAGAGGAGTACGTTGTGCACGATTATGACTACTAGTACTACCATTCCATTAAAGCACAATGCCAAAGAGATCGATACCAAGAGAAGAAACATGAGTTTGTGAAGGGAAAATGATTCACCAATCCCTTATTCTTGCTAAACTAAGACAATAATGAGGGTCCTTTCTCTAGAGGCTCTTAACATGAAAATTCTTCACCCCTTGTTATTGATGATGGGGGTGTAAACTTGAATCTACATTCCACTATCAATAAACCAAGCTTTGCTAAAGATCGTAGTCAAGGCAGGGGCTTGGACAAGCATCAAGATGATATGAAACTTGACAAACATGGTCATGACAATAGAAGGGGAGTTGGTCGATACCATGGTGGTGGCAGTCCTCCTCCCTCTTTGCCTTCTTCATTTGCATCTTCTTCTTCCTCCTCTTTTGGTTCTGAAAAATGTTATAGAAGGAATAATCATGATGGAGGTGAGTAGTAGGACAATAATATTGATCATCATGCCCACAGTAATTGAAGGGATAATAGAGGACATCATGGGTGACAACAAAATAAAGTTGATGATGAGCCTTTACTAGCAACTTGAAGCATGCTTAACACTGTAGAGGAAATCAAGACCCCAACTGGACATGTGAAAGATAGTTGGATCAAGTGCTTAGACATGAACAATATTCCAAGATTTGATGGGGAATATAACTTTGATTCTCAAAACCATCTACAAGCCTTTCATGATGTTTGTGCCTTACAAAACATAGAGAATGACCTGCAAAAATTGAAGTTATTCCCTAGGACAATCATCAAAGAGGCAGAAAGCTGGTATCAGTCCTTAGAGCTAGAATCTATCCACTGATGGAGTACAATGCTCGAGCTATTCAATGATAAATACTAGACGTATTCTAGAGTGTCCAATCTGAGAAGGTAAATCCAAGGCTAGAAACAGAAAACACATGAATCCTTGGATGTTGCCATGGGTAGATATTATTCTCTCATACATCGATACCCTAGCCATGGTTATTCTTAGAGAGAACAACTTTGCCACATCATAGATGGGATTAGAGTAGAAACCAGAAGAACTCTTGGGGTTTATGCCCAAGGGAGACTATATGAACTAAGAGCTCATTAGATAAAAGGCTGATAGAGTATGTAGCAAAAGAAGAAGATCAGTTGCGAAAAAGGGAAAGTGTAGAGAAATATAATAGAAAACTTCCATTACGAAAAGGGAGGTCTGATTCTATGATGAGGAGGAGTCATCAATCGACAAGGTGGTGAATAGGAAAACCTTGCCCATTTAAAAATCTATTTCTAACATTTCAGTAAAGGTTGATAAATTATGGGACTCTTTAGATGAAAAATTCCAAACTATTATGAAGATTGCTGAAGAATCCAAAGAGCATACTAGTGATTGCAACCGTAGGAGGCAGAAAGAAGCTAGACATGTCTACCAGAGAGGTAAAGGCAAAGCTGCTGCAGTAGAAGAAGTTGTGGAGATAGACTTTGATGATGATGGTGGGTGTGACATCTACCAATACAAACATCCCAAGGGATGTTGTCTCATCGTGTCACACTTACAAAAGTCTAGGTTGTATTCTTTAAATTCATGACTAGCAAAGAAGGTAGGCACTAAGATGGTTGCCTTATCCTTAGGGTAATCCAAGGTAGTTCTACCAACAACAAGCTTACTATCCAAGTGGGGCTCCACCACAACCATATGAGCAATACCAGTAGTGGTAGCAATCACAGTTGTGGGGAATGACACTACCAAGATAGCAGTACACTTACAAGAAACTGGATCCATATGGGTATTATGTTTAGTAACTCATTTCTCCATGACGTTCTACCAACCACACCTCATTCTAGCATCACTATTACCCTCTAGAGTATCATCAAACTCATTCACCATCTACTCAAGGGAGGCACCCATATCTATACCATCCTCTACATCTGTTTGCACACATCCCTTTACCTTCAACCCAATTACCTCTTGCTCTATCCATGTAGGGAAAAATTCCCCCATAGTCACAACAATGAAATGCTACATGGGTTGTAAATTTACAATCAGCTTTCTAGCTGAGTGGTTTGAATAATCAATCCAAGAAACAACCATTTTTTCAACCCAAAAGTCCTCCTAAACCCTCATAACCTAATGTGGCTAGTTACCCTGTATCTCTAACATCCTCATCCTCTACATCAAACACATTTGAGAGCCCTTCAAACCAAATGCCATCTTAGATCCCCATTTTGATGCTAACTCATGTTATCTTCAATTAGATTAAGGTTGATAGCCTTCCCATGAAAAGATTTAACCCAGGAAGTCCTCTTATTTTCTTGTAGATCACAGGACATGAGCCATGCAAGGCTCTTCTTGATTCTAGTTTTGGTGTCAATCTCATCTCCTACAACATGTACAAGGCCTAGAACCTACCACTTCTTTAGAAGAGAAATATTCATTTGGAATTGGTAGACCAATCAATTAATGTCCATTTGGGATTAGTGGAGGACATTATGACCATAGTTTGTGGGTGATCTTATCCTGTCGATTTTCTTATGATCAAGGTAGAAAACTGCAAAGGCGACTTCCTCATCATTATGGGGCATGCATGGTTAAGCATTGTTGATGTACAAATGGGCATCAAGGATCCCTTAGAAATCTCCAAGGAAAAATGAATTTGGACAGCTTGAGAAGAAACGAGTTCCATGCATTTTGTATAGTGATAACAGGTGTAACTGCATGTAGAAAATCTAGTCTATTAAAAGTACATTCCTTAAAGCATACAATTAGTGTGCACATGAAATTAATATCCAAAGATGCCTATATGTAGAAACCACAAAATAGGAGGGCATCTAGTGGCTCATAGCTAACTTTGATAGTAGCACATTATGCATGGAACCCTTTGAGAGCCTGACATGTGTCTATGTCGAAGGCATGGATGAACTTGAGAAAGTTCATTATCAACTCTATGATGATGAAGATGATGATACCTATTGGGAAGAGTTGGAAATCCCTACTAATTTTACGCTAGAACCCCTTAAGTTAAAAACTCTACTAGTCGACATGGAGTATGCATTTTTAAATAATGGAAAGCTAGTAATAATTAATGCAAATATTAATCCTGAACAAAAAGATAAGCTATTGAAGGTGGTCAAAAAATGGCCAATAGCCTTTTCTTGGTCATATCTTGAGTTGACTAGAATCAATCCAAGGATATGCTAGCATCACATTTACACCAACCCGACCATGAAGCTAAGAAGGTAGCCACAAAGATAGCTGAACCCCAAGTTGAAGTAGATTTTCAAAGAGGAAATAGAACAACTCATCAAGGCATGGTTCATCTATCCAATCATAGATAGTGAGTGGATTAGCCCACTCATAATTATGCCAAAGAAAGATGGTAAGTGGTAGGTCTGCATCAACTTTAGGCTATTGAATATGACAACATTAAAGATCATTTTCTATTACCATTTGTGGACCAAGTGTTGGACACTATATCTAGCATTGTTATTATAGCTTCTTGGATGGTTATAGTGGCTATAACCAAATCTATATTGTGCTAGAGGATCAGGCCAAAAAAACATTCACAAGTTCTTGGGGGACTTTTGCATATTGCAAGATGCCGTTCAATCTATGTAATGCCCCTATAACATTTTAATACCTAGTCCTTAGTATTTTTCAACAGCATATTGGTAGTAAGTTAGAAGTATTTATGGATGACTTCTCTACCTATGGGAATACATTTGAGCAAGCCCTGGCCTTGAGCAAGTACTAAAAAGATGTATTAAAATAAGCCTTTGGCACAATTGGTAGAAAAGCCATTTAATGGTCTAGGAAGGCATAGTACTAGGGCATAGAATTACTCAGGCAAGGATTAAGGTAGACCTAGAAAAGATAAGGGTCATCTAAGGAATCACATGCCAACCAAAGATAGTCAAAGATGTCTAATCATTCCTTGGACACATTGGCTACTATCAACAGTTTATAGAGAATTTCTCTAAGATTGCAAAGCCATTAGTTAAGCTTACAAAGAAAGATGCTCCATTCATCTAGACCAAGGAGTGCAAACATGCATTCCAACAGCTAAAGGAAAACCTTGTAGAAACTCCAATTCTATGGGCACTAGATTGTTCTAGACCATCTCATATAATGATCGATGCATTTAATTATGCCTTAGAAGTTGTGTTGATGTAGTTAGATGATAAGAAACATCCATACTACATCCACTACACAAGAGCATTGTGGGTGCATTGTTGAATTACATCACAACTAAGAAAGAACTAATGGCAGTGGTGTATGCTCTCAAAACGTTTAGGTACTATGTGCTTCACTATAAGATGTTTGTGCACATAGATCATAGTGCCATCTGCTTCCTAATGAACAAGCCAATGGTAAGCCCCCATATCATATGGTGATTGGTGATCTTGTAGGAATTCGATCTCACAATGATAGATTGGAAAAGAACTGAGAATGCGGTTGCTAACCATCTCTCTCGGTTGAGATGGATTAACAAAGAGGAGGAGAGCCCGCTCTTTGATCAATTTCTAGATGAACTCCTCTTTACAAGAGTAATAAATGACCACATGCCCATAAAAATAAAAATGGTATAATGACATCATCACTTCTCACTTAGGAGATGCCACAAGATCTAGACTTAGGAAGAAATAATAGTTTCTTCATTAGGCTAAGTACTTCATGGCAATCAATGGACACCTTTATAAGATGTGCACTAATGGCTTGGTTTATTATTTTGTTCCTGATATGGACCAATTAGGTGCTCTCTAGGATGCTCATGAAGGCCCCTGTGGAGGCCACTATGCTAGGAGACACATCACCATGAAAATCCTAATGGCAGGATACTATTGACATACAATCTTTAGGGATGATCATTATTTTTTCTGATCCTATGAGCATTATTAATCAGATGGTGGGATGACCACTCAAATGGAGGGTCTTCAACAATGGATTTACCCATTGGAGCCCTTTGACATATGGGGCATAGACTTCATGGGTTGCATCACACCCATGTCCAATGAAAAGGCATACATCATCGTAGCAGTTGACTACTGCACTAAATGGGTAAAAGCAGTAGCCATCATTGACTATACACCATCCACTACTGCTAGATTTGTACAACAAAATGTTGTAAAAATGGTTGAGGTGCCACATGCATTGATTTCTAACAATGGAACTCATTTTATAGGTGCAACTTTTCAAAAACTCATGCAATGCTTGGGGGTCAAATATAAATTAACAACACCTTATCATCCCTAAGTCAATGGTCAAGTAGAGGTAACTAACAACGAGATTAAAAAGATTCTAAAAAGAACTATTAGCAAATATAGGAGAGATTGGAGCAAAAAACTCAACAATGCCCTATGGGCCTACCGCTCAACATGAAAACTCCCTATTGGCTATTCTCCCTATGAGTTAGTATCTGGAAAACTTCCAATGCTCTTGATTCAATCCAAGCTCCATACACTCTCAATAGCCTATGATCTAAATCTTGACCTAAGTCTATCACAAAAAGAAAGACTAATCAATGTTAATGTACTAGACAAAAATTGATTAGTAGCCCTATCTTTGAATGAAGTGCACATGGCATTCAATAAGTAATGACATGACCTTAGAATATCGAAAGTAAAACTTCAACCTAAAGATAAGGTTCTCTACTAGAACCCCATATATGTACCCCAGAAAACAAAGTTCCAAATGTTGTGGAAGGGACCTTATATAATTGATGAAACCTTTTCTTCTAGGGCCATGACCATATACAAACCTGAGAGCCCAAATAAAAAGAAATTGGTTAACATCTAATAAGTAAAGCCTTTCCATGAGCCCAAGCAAGTAGTGCAACAAATACTTCAACAAATGGACAACCATGCTCAATTTTTTGGATCTCCTCCTTCCAACTTAGTCATGGGGGAGATGGCCATCTATGCTAATCATTCATATGGCTTCTTAATTTTTCTATTTTTTATTTTCCATGTTTTTGATTTTGTAAGCTATTTATTTTACACCTTTTTGATGTTCAAAATTTTTCCTATTTTTACACCATTGTTAGCACATTTAAATCTTTCTTCAATATTTTACACTTTCTAATATATTTTACTTTGTTTGAATGTGATTTTCAAATTTTTGCTAATAAACATGCTTTGTGCCAACAAGACATAGTGGTGTTGTAGTTGTTACTAATGATGCTTTGTGCTTTATGTTTTGTTTGCTAATGTTTGGTTTCTATTTTTGAATTTTTGTACTAATGGCTAAGTCATGGTTTTTTTTTTCATAGAATAGGTAGTGAGTCCATGACATCCACCCATCCACAAACTCTATGGTTTTCCTTATTTTGGAAGTTTGAGGTCCCTTTCATTAAATAAACTTTTAATAAATTGGTGACCTTGGTAGTTTTCGGAATTGGGAAGGATTCAAAGGTTTGTACAAGATGTGACTTCAAGGGGACTCCATACTCTTTGTACTTTTCCACTTACTTGGATGTTTGAGTGTTTTCATAGACTTCTTACCATTCCATGTCGTTCAATAATAGGAAGTTGAATAAAGTCTTTGCATGATGTGGTTTTCATCCAAAAAGAAAGAAAAAAATTAAGAAAAAAAAACATGATGGAAATTCAAAGCACATTCCTTCGACAAATAAATGGGCTCTAAGCATTGGTTATGGGACTAGAAAGACATGTTACCCATGCTTGAAGGTCCCCTCTAACTAAGGCCCTCTCTCACTTCCATCTTTTCTTTTCTCCTCTTTATGGAACAATGGTTGTTCTGTGGATGCACTCTTGTGTCTTAAGGGGGTGGATTGGTCTTGGAGTAGCGATGCAAAGTCACTAAAAGAGGTTGGTTTTGGTTTAGACTAAGGATGAATCTTCTTAGGTCATTTTAAACACAAAACTCCACAAGGGACTTCTTATGACCTTAGTTTGGAATTTCATTCCACCTTCTCCATCATCCAGCTTTGCTAACAATAATTCACCTCACTGCTAGTGTCCATGTTCTTGATTCGCTGTCTTGGTCTGATGTACTACTGCAAGGGTAAACAAGGCATGTGCCTACTATGGGAAGGACCCACTTGCATATCCTTTGGTTGGGTTCATTAAGCACCTTATCCTTAGGCATTCTTGCAAGTAGAATCTTTTGTATGCCTATCTTCTACATCAAGCCATGTGATTCTTTACATATTCTATTTAATAAACACATTCTCCATCGAATTTTTAATTTGTAAGCTTTCAAAGACCCTCTTTAATGATTTTCTCATATTCTTGGCTTTTCTAGAACTCCATAGATCCCAAATTCATTGAAAAATTTCTTATATTTTTTAAAGATATTTAAATTTCAAAATTTTTCTTATAGACTCCATATACAAGGCCCCATTGATAGAGCATACCCATATATGAGGCCCCATATATGGGGCCCCATTGATGTAGTAGAAAAATTCTATATATATGTGCAACCCCACTTGGAAATTTTTACATTTTCTCATAAATGCCTAGGAAGTTTTTTAAATTTTCAAAGGCCAAAATCTTCCAGAGCCCATAACTTCCTAACCATTTATCCAAATCACTCTGTTCTTTGACCTTGTAGCTACTAGAGGTAAGCTCTTTGTCATGGGGGCCACAAATGTGTCATTTTTAATAGAAAACATTTTGCCATTTTTGTAACTCACACAAAGGTTTAACTAAGAAATCAACTATTAAACACCAAAGTACACGAGTTAAACATTGTCAACAAGCTTCGGTGACATTTACAATAAGAACTAATAAATAATTAATAAAATAATAATAAAAAAATTAATCTACCATGGTCCAACCTTAGCCAAAGTCTAAGTAACTAACAAGAGAAGGTATTCAAAAATTTAAAGTTACACATTGTATATACTAATTCATGAATGTGTTGTGACTGCAAATGGCACCAAAAGGAAAGCACACATAAGAAGAAAGGCTATCTCAACCAAGGGAGAAACGAAATAGAATGGGAAGGGACCAAGAATAGGCCTAAGAAGAATGAATTACAACCCACGCCATGCATCCTCTTAGGAAAGAGGCTAAGGTGGAATCTATTTGACATATTCTAAAACCAATAGCAGCAATAGAACAATCCCACCATGATGATGCATGAGGTGTAATAAGTAAAGCTTGAGGTGATCTTAATAGAAGCTTGTCTGAATCAGATCAGATCGAGGGAGGTCCAAAAAATGGTGTTCTAGGAGTTAAACTTTGGCCCTTTCTTGGAGCAAGCACCAAAAGAGGTGCAAGACCAACTAAAGACCTCTCCCATGTGGCTAATCATCACTTCCACCTAGGAGTGGTACATGGGAGAGATATTTTTATTCTAGAATAATAAGCAACCTAGATCAATGGTAAAAATCAATGACATCTTAGTGTCCTACTTAGTGCAAGCCATTGCCAAAGTGCTGAGGTTGCTAGAAATAGGGATGAATCTCGTTGAGATTCCAATGTAGGTTGATGAGTAACAAGGTATCCCTACACCCAACCATACGAATACGAGCATACACACACGATATGGTTGAATTCCAAGGACTAAGTGCTTATGTGCCTTGATGGAATAAGAATGAGTTGGTTAATCATTGTCTTCCCAAGTTTACTTGTATGTCACGATTGTATGGTTAAGTAAACTTGAGACATATTATTTTTATGGCTTTTATGTTTTATGTCCTGCTGCTAATAAGGGAGGATAGAGATAACTAAGTTACTAAATTTATTTAACTACTGACTAACTAGGATTTAATTAATACTAACACTAGTATCTGTTCTCACTTGCCATACACATCTTGAACTAGAGCAACACTACTGGGATTGCCAAACACTAATCGTTATTGGGTTACCAAGTGTTACATGCATTCTCAAAGTCATCATATTGTGTGTACTTACTTAGGAGGGTTGTAGGGTGAGAGAGAATCATTAATTAACTAAGGAAAACATTAAGTAATAGTAATTAACAATAATTAATCTATTCTGAATGCTGCAAGATTTATCACAAAGTTTGTCCTTATTTTTGTACACAAGGTGTGCTCAGGTACACAATGCTTAAATAAAGATTCGTTCACTTTATGAATCCTATTGAGGGCACACAAAAATAAGTCTTACTTTGAGAGAGAGAAAAGGCAAGAGTTTGGGTAAGAGACTAAAATTAACTATGCAAACCAAGTGCACCTGCCTCTTATTTATAAGCAATGAGGCAGGGCATGATATTGGGTATTCGACATCGCATGTCAAGGTTCGATATCACGGACCCGATATCGTAGTTCATCATACCCCCATGATTGAATGAAAACTCATTCTTAAGTTCCTTACAAAATATTGGAAAGGCATGGGATTATTAATTGAATGAAAACTAGTAGTGAAACAGGATGGTAGACTCTAAGTACCTAGTGAACAGATCGACAATACATTACAACATTGGTATTCATACCCATGGTGGTGAACACTATACATAATTGACATCTAGACCTTCATTTGATAGCTTGAAGAGAAAGGGAAAGAGAAAGAGAAAAAGAAAAATGAGGAGTGTTGCTGCCGATGCTGAGATTACGCATTCCATTGTTTATCCATAACCATGCAATTAGACTTGTTCTCGGCGTAAATGCTCTAGCTCTAGTCCATCCTGAGTGCTCCCTCCTATCCTAGTCCATTGTCCATGTAATTACTATTTGCACATACAACACAGTCACGAATGAGCAAGGATAAGTAAACTACAATGTAGTTGATACCTTACTTCGATATGAAGTGCATTGGCTGGGTTGTGGTTATGGCAGAAACTAGGTTAGAGATTTATTACTGATAACTATCCAAGGTGTAGGGGTTAGGCAAGTAGTAGAATGGAGAAATTGAAAAATTTGTGCTAGGGCCCCCACGACTAAGGGCGAACCTCTGGTAGCAATAAGATGGAAAAATATAAGGAACAAGAAAGATGGGAAAAATAACAACGACCATGCCGATAAAGTGGAAGTCAAAGATGGGGATGAAACGAGAAGTGGTTGATTGCAAATAATGTTTAAGGGAAAGAATGTAACAATTGCACAAAGAAGGAATGACAGTGGGTCCTAACCAAAGTAGGCTCATGCCCTTTATGCCCTGACAAACCCACAAAACAAAGAGTTCATAGGCTCTAGGAATGTCATTTGGAAGCAAGACTTAAAAACTTACCCACAATAATTTACTAAGGAAAAACAATGCATCAACCAAGATATGGACTAATCATAAAACTAGCAATGAGGCGGAATATGGAAAGAAAGCTGGAGAGTAGAAATGGAATGGAATCCCAAGAGCAAGGTTGTGTAAAGTCCCTTATGTATGTCATGGTTAATGAGACTAAGTAGAACTCATTCCAAATTTGGACTCAAACCAACCACATTCAGTGACCTTGCATCAATACACTTCACAAATCCATCCTCTTGAAGTAACAAGAATGCCTCCATAAAGAGTGACCACCATCTAAAAGAGAGTGAGATGGAGAAGCAGGAAGCAAGAAAGGGCCTTAGTTAGAGGGAACCTTCAAGCATGGGTAACATGTCTTTCCAGTGCCATAACTAGTTCTTGTAGCCCAGATTGCTTTATTATGTCTAAGGTGTGTGCTTTGAATTCCGACTTTTTTCTTTGCGTGAGAAACACACCATGTAAAGACTTATTTTTATTCAATCAACTTCCTCATATTTGATTAAAGGCAGAATGACAGAAAACCTAAGAAAAAGCATCCAAGCACCAAAGAGAATGGCTAGTACAAATGCATCGAATCCCCTTGAAGTCACACCCTTTTCAACCATTGAGTCCATTCTTGGTTTGAAAAATACCAAGCAATTTATTAAGAAGTTGATTAGAAAAAGGGAAAGTACAGTTCCAAAATGAAGGAAGACCATAGAGTGGAATGGGTGAGTAGACAATGTGGACTCATTGCCTATTTTATCAAAAGAACCATATCATAATACTAGCATCATAATTGAAAAGTAAAAACCAAACATTAGCAATCAATATTATATAATTCAATCCACCATCATGAGCACTTATTGTATGATGAATGAAAGTAAAACAACCAAACAAAGAAATAATAAAAATGGTAATGATGGTGTAAAACAAAAATAAGAAAGATTGAAGAAATGTGTAAAACAAAAATATGTAAAACAAAAACATGTAAAATAAAAATGTGCAAAACAATGTGTAAAACAAAAATACAAAAATGCAAAAAGAACTAAGGGCTTAGAATGGTTGGCATAGATGGCCGTCTCCCCCATGACTGAGTTGGAAGGAGGAGATTCGAAATAGCAAGCAAGGTTGTCCACCAATAGAGGTAGTATGAGTACTAGCTAATCTAAGCTCATGGAAAGGTTTGATTTATTAGACATTGACCACCAGTTTCTTATTCAGGCTCTCAGTTTTGTATATCATCATGGCCCCTAAAGGAAAAGTTGCATGAATGACATAAGGTCCTTTCCATAACATTTCAAATTTGGTACGTTGTGGCACATGTGTGGAATTCTAGTAAATAACCTTATCTCCTAGTTAATATTTAACTTTCCTAATCCTTAGGTCATGATGTTGTTTATTGAAGGCCTTGTGCAATTCATTAGATGATAGGGTGGCCAATCAGTTCTCATCTAGCAGGTTAAGGGTCATCAATCGTTGTTTTTGTGCTAAATCAATGTCAAGGTTGAGGTCACATGCCACGAATAGTGTACAGAGCTTAGTTTGAATGGGAAGCATTGGTAATTTACTGTACACTAACTCATATGGAGAGTAGCCTATAGGAAGTTTCCATGTGGAGTGGTATGCCCAAAGAGCATTGTTCAATCTAGTGCTCTAGTCTCGCCTAAACTTGCTAATAGTTCTTGTCAAAATCTTTGTAATCTCCCTGTTGGTGACTTCAACTTAACCATTTTCTTAGGGGGTGGTATGGTGTTGTAAGTTTGTGTTTGACCCCTAAGTGTTGCATTAATTTTTGAAAAGTCACACATGTGAAGTGTGTACCATTGTCTGAAATAAGTGCATGAGGCACACCAAACCTATTTATGATTTGTTGATGAACAAATCATGCAACTGTAGATGATGTAAAATCCTTAACAGCAGCTACTTCTACCCATTTTATATGGTAATCAATGACAACAATAATATAAGCTTTTCCATTAGACATTGGTGTAATTGGCCCTATGAAATTAATTCCCCAAATGTCGAAGGGTTATAAAAGTTGGATCCATTGTTGTGGACCCTCCATTCTAGCAGTCATCCCCCCATCATGTTGATAGTGCTCATAAGATTGGACGAAACGATGGGTGTCCCGAAACAATGTAGGAAAATAATATCCTGCAAGCAGGATCTTAATGGCTATTTGTATCCTGACATAATGACCCCCACAAGAACCCTCATGAGCATCTTGGAGAACTTGTAGTTGATCTACATCGGGAACACACCACTGAACCAAGCCATCAAAACATACTTTGTAAAGTTGCTCATTCATTTCCATAAAATACTTGGCTTGGTGATGAAACTGTTGTTTCTTTTTGGTGTCAAACCCCTGTGGTGTTTGTTGTGTAAGGAGATAGGTGAGAATGCTACTATACCAATTTGTCTGCATTATTATTTGATTATTCACTACACCTGCAAAGAGGAGTTCATCTGGGAAATAATCAGAAATTGGATACTTATCCTCTTTGTTGTCCCATCACAATTGAGATAAATGATCAACAACTACGTTCTCGGTGCCTTTACGATTGATCATCATAAGATCAAACTCTTGTAAGATTACATGCCATCGTATGATGCGAGGGCTTACCATTTACTTATTCATTAGGAACCTTATTGCACTATGGTCTGTGTGTACAAATGGCTTATAACCCAAGACATAGTGCCTAAATTTTTCCAGTGCAAACACTACAGCTATTAATTCTTTCTTTGTTGTAGTGTAGTTAAGTTGTTGATGAGTGGCAAGGTACCCCTATGCTCAACCATACGAATACAAGCATTTCACACACAATCCGGTCAAATTCCAATGACTAAGTGCTTATGCGCCCTTGTGGAACAAGGACAGGTTGGTTGATCGTTGTCTTCCCAAGCTTACCTATATGTCATGATTGTATGGTTAAGTAAGCTTGAGGCATATGATTTTTATAGCTTTTATGTTTTTATGTCTTGTGCTAGTAGGGAAGGAGAGAGATAACTAAGTAACTAATTTATCTTAACTACTCATTAACTAAGTTCTAACTAATCCTAACACCAGCATCTGTTCTCACTTGCCGTACACATCCTGAACTAGTGCAACACTACTAGGATTACCAAATGCTAATCGTTATTGGGTTACCAAGTGTTACACACATGCTTGAAGTGATCATACTGAGTGTAATTTAATGATTTACTTAATTGATTAAAATGACTTGCTACGCTAATAACATAAGTGTAAAGTGCATAAAAGAAAATAAATGCATAAGAAAATAAAATAAAAGAAAAGCGTAAGAAAACAAATCTCAAGTGCTATAATGATAAATCGAAGAGCTCATCGTTATTTCCATACACAAGGTGTGCTCAGGTACACAATGCTCGAATAAAGATCTATCCACACTTAGACCTTCTATTGTAGGCACTTGGAAAATACTCTAACAGACTACAAGAGTTTTGCTACTTGAGTGCTAAAAGAATTCTCTTTCAATTGTGCACCTAGGCACTGTATTTATAGGCTTGGGAGTAACTACTCTAATAATTAGAGTAACCACTCTAATAATTAGAATAAACTGCTAGAGTAATTGCACTAATAATTAGAATAAACCGCTAGAGTAACTGTTCTAATAATTAGAATAAACAACTAGAGTAACTACTCTAATAATTAGAATAAATTGCTAGAGTAACTACTCTCATCATACCCCCACGACTGAATGAAAACTCGTCCCTAAGTTCCTTACAAAATATTGGGAATGTATGGGATTACTGACTAATTAACAACTGATGGTGGTATGGGATGACAGACTCAACATGCCCAGTGATGGATCAATAAGCATATTACAACATTGTCATGAACACTCGTACATAAATGACATCCAAACATTTATTTGGTAGCTTGTAGAGAAAGAGAGAGAAAGAAAATGAAGTGTGTTGCCACTAATGCTAAGATTGTGCCTTCCGTTGTTTATCCATAGCCACATCACTAGACTTGCTCCTTTCGTAAATGCTCCAGTTTCAATCCATCCTGAGTGCTTCCTCCAAGCCCAGTCCATTGTTTGTATGATCGCCATTTGCACATACAACATACTCACAAATGAGCAAGGATAGATAAACCACAATGCAGTTGATACCTTGCCTCGATATGAAGTGCATTGGCTGAGTTGTGGTTATGGTAGAAACTGGTTTGGAGATTTATCATAGGTGACTACCCAAGGTGTAGGTTTTAAGCAAATACTAAAATGAAGAAAATTGAAAAATTTGTGCCAAGGCCCACATGACTAAGAGAGAACTTCTAGTAGCAATAAGATGGAAAAATATGAGGAACAAGAAAGATGGGAAAAAATAACAATGGCAATGCCAATAAAATAGATGTCATGGATGGGGATGAAACAAGAGAGGATTGATTGTAGAAAATGTTTAAGGAAAAGAACTTAACAATTGCACCAAAAAGGAATGCCAGTGGGTCCTCCCCAAAGTAGGCTCATGCCTTTTATGCCCTGATAAACCCACAAACCAAAGAGTCTGTAGGCTCTAGGAATTTGATTTGGAAGCAAGAGTTAAAAACTTACCCACAAGAATTCACCAAAGAAAAACAATGCATCAACCCAAAATGGACTAATGATAAAACTGACAATGAGGTGGAAAATAGGAAGAAAGATGGAGAAGAGAGAATGGAATGGAATCCCAAAAACAAGGTTGTGTAAAGCCCCTTGTGTATTTCATGGTTAATGTGACTGAGTAGAACTCATCCCAAATCTAGACTCGAACAAACCACATCCAGTGACCTTACATCAACACACTTGACCAATCCATCCACTTGAATCAACAAGAATGCTTTCAGAAAGAGTCACCACCATTTCAAGGAGAGCGAGAAAGGGCCTTAGTTAGAGAGAACCTTTAGGCATGGGTAACATGTATTTCCAGTTCTATAACCAGTGCTTGTAGCCCATAATGCTTTATTGTGTCTAAGGGGTGTGCTTTGAATTCTCACTTTTTTTTCTCTTTTTTTTTCTTCTCTCTTTTTTTGTATTTTTTTTGTGTGAAAACTACACCATGCAAAGACTTATTTTTATTCACTTAGCTTCTTGATTTTTGAATATTTTTAGAATGACAACAAACCCAAGAAAAAGCATCCAAACACCCAAGAGAATGACCAGCACAAATGCATCGAATCCACTTGAAGTCACACCCTTCTCAACCTTTAAGTCTATCCTTGGTTTGAAAAATACCCAGCCACCGATTCATTAACAAGTTTACTTAGAAAAAAGGGATTGTATAGTTCCAAGCCAAAGGAAACCATAGAGTTATATGGATGAGTGGATGATGTGGACTCATTGCCTATTTTACCAAAAGAACCATACCTTAATATCGGCATCATAATTCAAAGGTAAAAAACAAAAATTAGCAACCAATATGATATAATTTAATCCACCATCATGAGCACTTATTAGATGATGAATAAAATTAAATCAAGCAAACAAAGAAATAGTAAAAATATGAATGATGGTGTAAAACAAAAAACAAGAAAAGTTGGAAAAATGTGCAAAACAAAAATGTGTAAAAAAAATTAAAAAAGAACTAAGGGCCTAGAATGGTTAACATAGGTGGCCATCTCTCCCATGGCTGAGTTGGAAGGAGTAGATCTGAAATAGTGAAAAAGGTTGTTCATCAATAGAGGTAGCTTGTGTACTGGCTATCCTAAGCTCATGAAAAGGTTTGGTTTGTTGCACGTTGACCAATAGTTTCTTGTCTGGGCTCTTAGGTTTGTATATTGTCATGGCCCCTGAAGAAAAAGTTGCATAAATAATATAAGGTCCTTCCCACAGTGTTTGAAATTTAGTATGTTGTGGCATATGTGTGGGATTCCAGTAGAGAACCTTATCTCCTGGCTGATATTTAACTTTCCTAATTCTTAGGTCATGACATTGTTTATTTCAGGCCTTCTGCAATTCATTAGATGATAGGGCAGTTAATTGGTTTTCATCTAGCAATTTAAGGGTTACTAACTGTTGTTTCTATGCTAGATCAAGGTTAAGGTTGAGGTCACATGCCATGGATAGTGTACGGAGCTCAGTTTGAATGGGAAGCATTGATAATTTATAGTATACTAACTCATAGGGAGAGTAGCTTGAAGGGATTTTCCATGTGGAGTGGTATGCCCAAAGAGCATCATTTAGTTTAGTGCTCCAGTCTCACCTAAACTTTCTAATGGTTCTTGTCAATATCTTTGTAATCTCCTTGTTGGTGACTTCTACTTAACCGTTCACTTGGGGGTGGTATGGTGCAGTCAATTTATGCTCAACCCCTAAGCATTGCATTAATTTCTGAAAAGTTATACCTATGAAGTATGCATCATTTCCTGAAATAAGTGCACATAACACAACAAACCTATTTATGATTTTTTGTTGAACAAATCATGTAGCTGTAGATGATGTACAATCTTTAATAGTAGCTAATTTGGCCCATTTTGTTAGGTAATCAATGGCAACAATAATATAAGCTTTTCCATTGAACATTGGTGTAATTGACCCCATAAAATCAATTTTCCAAATGTCAAAGGGTTCTAATGGTTGAATCCATTGTTATGGATCCTCCATTCTAGCAGTCATTCCCCCATCACATTGACAATGCTCACAAGATTAGGAAAAATGATGGGCATCCCAAAATAATGAAGGCCAATACTATCATACAAGTAGGATCTTGATGGTCGTTCATCTCCCAACATAATGACCCCCACAATAACCCGCATGGGCATCTTAGAGAACTCGTAGTTGATCTATATTGAGAACACACCATCGAACTAAGCCATCGAGACACAGTTTGTAAAGTTGCCCATTGATCTCCATAAAGTACTTAGCTCGATGAAGAAACTGTTGTTTCTTCTGAAGGTTTAACTCTTGTGGTGTTTCTTGGGTGAGGAGATAGGTAAGAATGCTACTGTACCAATTTGTCTCCATGGGTGATTGATTATTCACTATACCAGCAAAGAGGAATTCATCAGGGAAATGATCAAAAATTAGATAATCATCCTCTTTGTTGTCCCATTGCAACTAAGATAAATGAT
>MNCI01027817.1:30581-49067 GCA_015680685.1 Gnetum montanum | reverse complement strand
ATTTAGTAGCCTGAAATCTATGCAAACCCTCCATTTGCCTCCCTTTTTAGGCACAATAACTAAGGGGCTAACCCATTCACTATCAGCAATGGGGTATATGAACCCAGCCTTGAGAAGCTGTTCGATTTCTTCCTTAACTACTTGCTTTAGCTTAGGGTTCAATCACCTCTGCAGTTGTCTTTGAGGCTTCATGGAGTGATTAGTGTAAATTCTATGTTGGCATATCCTAGGATCTATTCCAGTTAATTTAGGATATAACTAAGCAAAGGCTTCCAACCATTTATTTATTACCTTCAGCAGTTATTCTTTCTATTGAGGAGTAAGCTTAGCATTGATAATTACCAGTTTTCCGTTTTTATGGAACGCGTATTCTCTATTGGTGGGCAATGATTTTAGCTCAAGGGGCTCCTACTTAAATTTCTTAGGGATTTCCAACTTCCCCTAGTTGATATTTTTAAGGTTAAGACTTAGAAGCTAGTGGTGGACTTGCTCTAATGCATCTATGCTATCGATGTAAGCATACGTTAAACCCTCAGTTGGTTCCATGCATATGAGTGAACTACTTTCTTAATTAGCTGTTAGCCACTGGGTGTCTTCCTGTTATGTGGCTACTTCATATAGGCATCTTTGTATGTTAATCACTTGTGCACATTGATTGCGTGTAGGCAATGCTAAACTTTGCATAAACCATGATCTCTGCATGAAATTACACCTTGTGTCACTGTATGCAATGCACGGAACTTTCTTCTTCTCGATCTTTTCAAATGTATTTTCCTTTGATATTTCTAGGGAAAGATCATGGATTCATAGGTGTGCGTTGATGGTGCTTAGCCATGCTCTTCCCATTATGATTGGGAAGACCCCCTTACCATTGTTTATTTGAATCACAAGGAAGCCAACTAGGTACAACCACCCACAAACAGTGGTAACAATGTCTTCCACTAGTCTCAATGGGATAGTGATGGATTGATCAACCAACTCTAGATGAATGTTGCTCTTTTTCAATGGAGGCAAGTTCCAGGCCTTGTACATTTCTTGAGAAATCAAGTTGACACCAGAACTTGAATCCAAAATAGCCTTGCATGGTGCATTTTCAACGATTTGTAAGTATATCAGAGGACTTCTAGGATTAGAGAATTTCCTGGGAAGGTGGCTAGTTTTGATCCAATCAATGATAGCATGTGTTAGCATGACCGTATGTGTTGAGTGCGATGATTGGGTTGAAGGGGGATTTGAAGTTTTGATTGATACTGAGGCGTTTAAGGAATCATCCACTTGTGATTTCAAGGGCTTGGTTGGACTGTTGGTTCTATAGAAAGGTATTTTCTTCATGTGGTTGTTAAAACCAATAGTAGGTTGAGAGTTAACAGCTCTCGTGGTGTTATGTTGCTGTGGCTGGGTAGGGATTGCACCTTGAATTGCTAAAGCATGTGGTAGTGGAGCTATTGGTGGAAGAGATGCAGTTGGATGAGAAGGATGATATGGTTGTGAAATATCANTCCACAATTAAACAAAAGGCAAGCACCTCGAAGGTTACCTTATCCTCAAGGAAACCCAAGATAGTTCCACCAACCCTTAACATATTATTCCAATGGAACTCCACCATAACCAATTGAATAATATCAATAGTGGCAANGGTGGTGGCATTCCCCATGATTATGGATATTGCCACTATTGATATTGTTTAATTGGTTATGGTGGAGTTCCATTGGAATAATATGTTAAGGGTTGGTGGAACTATCTTGGGTTTCCTTGAGGATAAGGTAACCTTCGAGGTGCTTGCCTTTTGTTTAATTGTGGATTGAGTGCATACACCCCAGACTCCTACAAATGTGAGATTATAGGGCAACATCCCTTAGGATGGTCATATTGACATATCTCACATCCACTATCATTGTCTATTTCCGAATCTACAACCTCTTCAATGATAGTGACTTTGCCTTTGCCCTTGCGACGTGCATGTTCAGCTTCTCTGTTTTTTCTTTTCTCACTACCTTGCTCTCTAAACTCCTCTACTATTTTAAGAATAGTTTAAAATCTATTGTCTAGGGAATCCCACATTTGGTCTACCTTTGCCAAAACTTCTGATGTCATTTTTTGGATAAGAAAGGTTTTCCTATTCACCATCTCTTCGAGTGGTGACTCTTCTTCATCCTCACAAAATCTTACTCCCTTCTTCCGAAGGGAAGGATCTCAGTTATACTCTTCCGCACTTTCTCTCTTCCATAGCTCAGCTTATTCTTTAGCAACTTGCTCCAATATTCTTTGAATTTGATGGGACCTAAGCTCGGATATTTTTCCTTGGGCATAAGTCCTAAGGGTTCTTCTCGTCTCATGCCTAAGCCCATCCACGAGATGGCACAGCTAATCCCTTTGCGAATAACCATGGCTAGGACAACGATGTAACAGTGCAAAGTATTGGCCAATGCTAGCATTCAAGGGTTCATGTCCTCCTTGTTTCCAGCCTTGGATTTACTTTTGCAGGTTGGACACTTGGGAGTACATTTAGTACTTATCATTGAATAATTCTAACATAATACTCCATCTACGAATAAATTCTAGTTCTAAGGACCAATACCAGCTTTTTGCTTCTTTAACTAGTATTTATGGGAACAACTTAAGTTTTTGCCATTCATTCTCTATGTTTTGTAAGGCACACACATCATGGAATGCTTGTAAATGATTTTGAGGATCAGCGTTGTATCCCCCTTCAAATCATGGGATATTGTTCATATATTATCTGTTGATCCTACTATCTTTCTGGTGCCTTGTTGGAATTCTAACAGCTTTAGTTATTTCTAACATACTTCGAGCAGCGAGTAGGGGTTCATCATGATCGTCTTATCCATGGTGTCTATGATGCCTATGTTGTTCCCTACTCTCCCTTCTTCTATGTCATGACTCTCTAGAGTGTCCTCGTCCCTTTTCCTGGCTATTTCATCTATAACTTCCACTTTGCCTACCTTTACCCCCATAGTCTTTTTCTTTATGATCACATTCAGATATTAAAGGAGAGGATGAAGGAGATGATGAAGGTGAAGAAGAAGGAGAACTGTCACTAGGATGATGTATGCTACCTTCTCTTCTACGATCTTGGCCCTGATCGTGATTGCGATCAAAATGTCTACCTTTATCATGAGTTCGTGTTCCTTTTTTGGATCCTTTGTGCTCATGGGTATTAGAACTTGGATTATGAATAGTGGAATAAAGGTTCTAATACACAACCCCTTAGCCAAATTCAAGGGATGGAACATCGTTGGGTGGGCCACTACCTGAGGTAGGTTCACCACCCTCATTTTTGCTTAAGACATGTGGAGCATCCTGGGACCACTTACCCTTCAAAGATTTATCATGTCTCTCCTATTGCAAGTCATTTTGACGTTGTGCCTCTGTGGGACAGTATTCTCTTGAGTCATGACCTTGCACAACGTATTTTACATGTAAGTGTGGCATGCCAATTTATGTGAGAGCATGAAGAAGCATGCTCAGGACTGAATGATTGGGAGGTAATACTATGTTACCTTTTAAGTCTTACCAACACAGCTATTCGTCTTGATGGAGGATAAAGATGAAGTTTGATATATACTCATTGAGATGAACATATGCCACTCAAACTTGTTGAGGGATTAGTAGATCAACGTCATGTGTATTACGCCACCGACTGTTTCCTGTTTTAGACCTAGGTGCTGAGGTGCTTTCGTACGAAGAAGGAGACATGTCTGTTTAGTTTGCAATGTATTCTTATTTATTATTTTCTCAACCAATCCTAAGGATTTGTTCCAACGATGTGAATGATTTCCTATGTTCTAATTAGTGCACAAACAACTAAGTCCCTGGAAATGGCACCAATGATGAGCGGCAAGGTACCCCTATGCTCAACCATACGAATACGAGTGTTTCATGCACGATCCAGTTGAATTCCAAGGACTAAGTGCTTATGCACCCTTGTAGAACAAGGACGGGTTGGTTGATCATTGTCTTTCCAAGCTTACCTATATGTCACAATTGTATGGTTAAGTAAGCTTAAGGCATATGATTTTTATAGCTTTTATGTTTTTATGTCATGTGCTAGTAGGGAAGCAGAGAAATAACTACGTGACTAATTTATTAACTACTCATTAACTAAGTTCTAACTAATCCTAACACTAGCATCTATTCTCACTTGTCATACACATCCTAAACCAGTGCGACACTACTGGGATTACCAAACGCTAATCGTTACTAAGTTACCAAGTGTTACATGCATGCTCAAAGTGATCCTACTAAGTGTAATTTAATGATTTGCTTAGTTGATCAAAATGAATTGCTACATTAATAACATAAATGTAAAGTGCATAGCATAAAATAAAATAAAATAAAATAAATGCATAAGAAAATAAAATAAAATAAAAGTGTAAGAAAACAAATCTCAACTACTGTAAGGATGAATCATAGAGCTCATTTTTATTGCCATACACAAGCTGTGCTCAGGTACACAATGCTTGAATAAAGATCCATCCACACTTAGACCACCTACTATAGGCACTTAGAAAATACTCTAATAGACTACAAGAGTTTCGCTACTTGACTGGTAAAAGACTTCTCTTTTAATTATGTGCATGGGCATTGTATTTATAGGCTTGGGAGCAACTATTCTAATAACTAGAGTAACCGCTCTAATAATTAGAATAAATCACTAGAGTAACTGCTCTAATAATTAGAATAAATTGCTAGAGTAACTACTCTAATAATTAAAATAAACTGCTAGAGTAATCGCTCTCATCATTTGTGCACCAGTGATACTTCTACTTGCATAGTGGATGTAATAAGGATGTTGTTGGTCATCTAATTATGTATGTATAGCTCCTAAGGCAAGGTTGGACACATTAGTCATTATGTGGAACGACCTGGACCAGTCATGAGATTTTAGAATAGGTGTTTCTACAAGTTTCTGTTTTAAAGTTTGGAAAGCTAGTTCGCATTCCCTAGTCCATTTGAAATGTACATCCTTTTTTGTTAATTTAATCAACGATTTTGCAACCTTTGAAAAGTTCTCAATAAACTTTCTATAGTAGCCAGTGTGTCCAAGAAATGGTCAGATATCTTTTATAGTTTTTGGTTGATGGGTAATTCGTTGGATAACTTTGATCTTTTCGGGGTCTACTTCTATCCTTGTTCATGAGATCTTATGCCCTAATACTATGCCTTCTTGGACCATCAAATGGATTTTCTGCCAATTGAGCCTTAAATTGATTTCTACAAATTGTTTTAATACTTGCTCCAACCTGTCTAAGGCCTAATAAAAGTTTGCTCCATAGGTGGAGAAGTTGTTCATAAAGACTTCCACACCATTTCCTATCTGCTGTTGGAATATGCATAGAACTAATTATTGAAATGTTGCAGGGGCATTACACAAGTCAAACGACATCTGTTTGTGTGCAAATGTTCCCCAAGAACTTGTGAATGTAGTCTTGGCTTTGTCTTCTGGGGCTATTTGTATTTGGTTATACCCATTGTACTTGTCCAAAAAACTATAGTGGCGATGCCCTACAATGGTGTCTAAGACTTGGTCTACGAATGGCAACGGAAAGTGGTCCTTGAATGTTGCCATGTTTAATAGCCTAAAATCTATGCACATCCTTCATTTTCCTCCCTTTTTGGTCATGATAACTAAGGGACTAACCCATTTGCTATCGAAAATGGGGTAGATGAGCCTAGCTTTTAGAAGCTGTTCAATTTCTTCCTTAACTACTTACTTCAGCTTTGGGTTCAAACGCCTCTGCGGTTTTCTTCGAGGCTTCATGGAGGGGTCACTATAAATTCTATGTTGGCATATCCTAGGATCTATTCCAGTTAATTTGGGATATGACCAAGCGACGGCTTTCAACCATTTGTTTATTACCTTCAGCAGTCTCTCCTTTTGTTGCTGAGCTAGCTTAGCATTAATAATTATCGATTTTCCATTTTTAAGAAACATGTATTCCATACCAATGGGCAATGATTTTAGCTCAAGGGGATCTTGCTTAAACTTATTGGGAATTTCCAACTTCCCCTAGTTGATATTTTCGAGGTTAAGACTTGGAAGTTGGTGGTGGACTTACTCTAATGCATCTATGCTATCGATGTAAGTGCAAGTCAAACCCTTAGTTGGTTCCATGCATATGAGTGAACTACTTTCTTGATCAGCTATCAGCCACTAGGTGCCTTCCTATTATGTGGTTGCTGCATATAGGCATCTTTTTATATCAGTCACTTGTGCACACTGATTGCATGCAGGCAATGTTAAATGTTGCACAAACCATGACTTCTACACACAATTACACCTAATTCACTATATGCGATGCATGGAACTTTCTTCTTCTCGATCTTTCCAAATGTATATTCCTTTGATATTTCTAGGGAAAGATCATGGATTCCTAGGCATGCATCAACTGTGCTTAGCCATGCTCTTTCCATTATGATTGGGAAGTCCCCCTTACCATTGTTCACTTGAATCACTAGGAAGTCAGCTAGATATGACCATCCGTAAATAGTGGTGACAATGTCCTCCACTAGTCCCAACAGAATAGTGATGGACTAGTCAGCCAATTCTAAATGAATGTTACTCTTTTTGAGTGGAGGCAAGTTCTAGGCTTTCTACTTTTATTGAGAAATCAAGTTGACACTAGAACCTGAATCCAAAAGAGCCTTGCATGGTTCATTTCTAGCAATTTATAGGTATATCAGAGGACTCCCAGGATCAAAAAATTTCCTAGGAAGATGGCCAGCTTTTATCCAATTAGTGATGGCATGAGTTAACATGATTGTATGCGTTGGGTGCAGTGTTTGGTCTAAAGGGAGCTCCGAAGCTTCAGGTGGTAGTGAGGCAGTTGAAGAATCATCCTCTTGTTGTTGCAAGGGCTTAGTTGGATTTTTGGTTCTAAAGAAAACTCTTTTCTTTATGTGTTTGTTAGAACCAATAGTAGATTAAGAGTTAACAACCCTTGTGGCGTTACGTTGTTGTGGCTGGGTAGGGATTTCACCCTGCATAGCTGGAGTAGGTGGTAATGGAGTTAAGGGTGGAAGAGGTGTAGCTGGATGAGAAGGATGATATGTTTGTAGAACATTGCTCCTAGGAGAAGGAGTCCTATAATATTCATGGTCTTGGTAGTAAGGTTGAGGAGTGACGTGACTAGTAGAGTCACGTGGAGAGACTGGTTGATACACGTAATATCCATATAGGTCAGGTTGCTGGTAAGGATACTGTTGCATTGGTGGTGGCATTCCCCATGATTGTGGGTATTGCCATTGTTGATACTGCTTGATTGGTTGTGGTAAAATTCCACTTGGATAATACATTAAGGGTTGGTGGAACTGTCTTGAGTTACCTTGAGGATAAGGTAACCTTCGGGGTGTTTGCCTTTTGTTTAATTGTGGGTTGAGTGCATACACCCTAGACTCCTATAGGTGTGAGATTATAGGGCAACATCCTTTAGGATGGTCATATTGGCATATCTCGCATCCACTATCATTGTCTGTATCTAAATCCACAACCTCTTCGATGATGACAACTTTGCCCTTACCCTTGTTACATGCATGTTTAGTTTCTCTTTTTTTTTTCTTTTCTCATGATCACTACCTTGTTCTCTAGACTCCTTTACTATTTTAAGAATGGTTTGGAATCTATCATCCAGGGAATCCCACATTTGGTCTACCTTTGCCAATACTTCTGATGCTAATTTTTGGATGGGCAAGGTTTTCTTATTCACAATCTCTTTGAGTGATGACTCTTCTTCATCCTCATAGAATCTTACTCCCCTCTTTTGGAGGGAAGGATCTTGGTTGTATAACTCCATACACTCTCTTTTCCTTAGCTCAGCTTCTTCTTTAGAAACTTGCTCTAATAATTTGTGAACTTGATAGGTCCTAAGCTTAGATAGCCTCCCTTGGGCATACGTCCCAAGGGTTCTTTGCATTTCATGCCTAAGCCCATCTATGAGATGGCGTAGTTAATCTCTCTATGAATAACCATGGCTAGGACAACGATGTAACAGTGCATAATATCAACCCATGGCAACATCCAAGGGTTCATGTCCTCCTTGTTTCCAGCCTTGGATTTGCCTTCACAGGTTGGACACTCAGGAGTACATTTGGTACTTATTGTTGAACAATTCTAACATGGTACTCCACCTACGAATTGATTCCAGTTCTAAGGACCGGTACCAGCTTTATGCTTCTTTGATTAGCATCCATGGGAATAACTTAAATTTTTGCCATTCACTTTCTATGTTTTGTAAGGCACATGCATCATGAAATGCTTGTAGATGATTTTGAGGATCAACGTTGTACCCCGCTTTAAATTATGGAATATTTTTCATGTCTAATCTCTTGATCCTACTATCTTTTTGATGCCTTGTTGGGGTTCTAATAGCCTTAGTTATTTTTAACATACTTTGAGTAGTGAGTAGGGGTTTATCGTGATCGTCCCATCTGTGGCATCTATGATGCCTATGTTGTTCCCTACTCTCCCTTCTTTCATGGTGTGTTTCTCTAGAGTGTCGTCATCCCCTTTCTCGACTGTTTCATCTATGATTCTCATTTCACTTACCCTTATCCTCATGGTCTTCTTCCTTATGACTACATCTAGATCTTAAAGGAGAGGGTGAAGGAGATGATGAAGGTAAAGAAGACGGAGAACTGTCACCATGTCTATGCTTGCTTTCTTCTCTTCGGTGGCCATGGCCTCGAGCGCAGTTATGATCAGAATGTTCATCTTTGTCATGTGTTTGTGTTCCTTTTTCAAACCCTTTTTGTCTATTGGTACTAGAATTTGGGTTATGGATAGTTGAGTAAAGATTCTAATACACAATCCCTTGACCGAAGTCAATGGGAGTAACATCATTGTGTGGCTGACTGCCTGAGGTAGGTTCACCACCCTCATTTTCGCTTAGGACATGTAGGACATTCTGTGACAACTTTACCTTCATGGATTCATGACATCTCTCCTATTGCAAATCCCTTTGATGTTGTGCCTATATGGGTCGATACTCTCTCGAGTCATGATGATGCACAACATACTTTTCCTGTAAGTGCTACATATCAATTCGTGTGAGATCAGAAAGAAGCATGCCCAAGATAGAGCGATTAGGAGGTAACACTATGTTACCTTCTAAGTCTCGCCAGCGTAGTTGTTCATTCTGGTGGAGAATAAAGGTAAAGTTTGGTACATATTCATTGGGATGAACATATACCACACAAAACTGTTGAGGGATTGGTGGATTATCATGTGTACTATACCTCTGATTTTTCCCTGTATCAGACCTAGGTGGTGAAACACTTTTGTATGAAGAAGGAGACATGATTTTCTATTTAGTGTGCAATGTATTATTGTTTATTATTTTTCTTTAACCAACCCTAAGGGTTCATTCCAATGATGTAAAAGATTTCCTATGTTTTGGTTAGTGCACAAACAACCAAGTCCCTGGCAACGGTGCCAATGATGAGTGGCGAGGTATCCCTACACTCAACCATATGAATATGAGCATACACGCACGATCCGGTAGAATTCCAAGGACTAAGTGCTTATGCACCTTGATGAAACAAGAATGGGTTAGTTAATCGTTGTCTTCCCAAGCTTACTTGTATGTCACAATTGTATGGTTAAGTAAACTTGAGGCATATGATTTTTATGGCTTTTATGTTTTATGTCCTACTGCTAATAAGGGAGGAGAGAGATAACTAAGTAACTAAATTGATTTAGCTACTAATTAACTAGGCTTTAATCAATCCTAACACCAGTATCTATTCTCACTTGTTGTACACATCTTGAACTAGTGCAACACTACAAGGATTACCAAATGCTAATCATTACTGGGTTACCAAGTGTTGCATGCTTGAAGTGATTGTACTATGTGTACTTACTTAGGAGGGTTGTAGGGTGAGAGAGAATAATTAATTAACTAAGGAAAGTATTAAGTAACAGTAATTAACATTAATTAATCTATTTTGAATGCTGTAAGGTTTATCACAAAGTTCATCTTTATTGCTGTACACAAGGTGTGCTTAGGTACACAATGCTGGAATAAATATTCATTCACTTTATGACTCCTACTGTAGGCATGCAGAAATAATTCTAACTCTGAGAGGTAGAAAAGGCAAGAGTTTGGGTAAGATACTAAAATTAACTATGAAAATCAAGTGCACTCATGTATTATTTATAGGTAATGAGGCAGGGTGCGATATTGGGTATCTGAAATCGCATGACAAGCAATGATATCATGGACCCAATATTGTAGATTCGATATCTTGGCCCCAATATTGCAGTTCATCATAGGCAGACCCTTGCATCAAGAAAGAATGGGTGTTACGGTTCTATGGTGTTAAATGGCAAGGATTTTGGCACACTCACACTAGCAGAAAGGATCCACTATAAGATTATAGCCTTTCACCTTAATCTAAAACTGAGGCCAAGTAAAATCACTACTTTTTCTACTTGAGTATGCACTGCTTTGAGTGGGAGATTACCTATCAACCTTCTACAACTGATCTATCTAGAGATAGAGAAGCAATTTAAAGAAAATTAACATGGAAGAAAGGCACTTCCCTTCCCGTGCCTCATCAAAAAACTCTGTTAGAGGAAGAAATAGTTTGTTATACAAACAATGTTGTTAGGCATGCTCTAGTCGCTAATTGGGTGGAGATGATGAAGGAAAAAATGCTTACAACTACAATTCAAGAAGAGGAGTAGCAACCACCACCTCCACTTGCTACTTAAACAACTATGTCAAATTTCACTGAAAGAGCCCAATGATTGCATGAATACTGAGAATGGCTCTTGAGTGAACAAGAGTAACGAGTAGGCATAAGTGATAGGGACCCATCCATCTATAGACCAACAATGAGTCACGAAAATGAGGTGGCTTGAACAATCAGCTTAATGGGTGGAGGTGGATCTATTTTTTTAGCCCAAAGAACATAGTTATCTACAAAGTCAAATCTAAGCACTAGAGAGGTTATGGTATTTCTCGTAGAATAGTAGTCACTCCTAGAAATCTCTGGGAATGCCACAACCTTCTCAATGCACTTGGAGGAAGCTGAGGGGGCAACAGTATTGGTGATGCAGCACCAAGGGTAGGAGATTGCAATAAAGGTGGTTGTTAACCAAATAGCCAAAATTCTCAATGCACTTGTGGCATATATACTAGATGTCACTGTGTGCAAGGATGTGTAGTTGTCTACAGGAACCACAAAGAGGTAGAATAAATGCAGCACAATGAAAAGAACTGCTAGACCAACTAGTGTAAATTGGGCAACTACTTTTAGATGTCTTTGATTTTCTAGACAATATTACTGCAACCTAGTCAAATTTGCTAGAGGTAAGGGGTAAAAACATCATCTTGGAGGGGTAACTCAAAATAGCCAAGGAGCTAAATGACTGCTTGGCTGCTGAAGTTGCCAAATTAAGAGCCCAAATTGCTAACCTTGCATTTCTCAACCTAGCATTAAAAAAGAGATGAAAGTATTGAATAACTTCATACTAGACTAAAAGGAGTTGAGGGTGTAATGGAGACAACAGTGTTCTATTGATCCTTGGCAGAGGCCACATAACATAAAATTCAGAAGGCCTTGGATTAGACTCGCCAGCAAAACGTACAATTGATGTAGAGAACCATTACCTATGGAATGTTGATGAGCACAAATAATAATTAATTGAATTCATCCATCAAAAACAAGAGAAACTGGCTAGAGAAAACATAGAACTGAGGAGATTAGCATTAGAAAATAGAAACCTCTCCATAGAGGAGGTCTATGCCATTCACTAGAAAACTATGATTGAGGTAGCCTCTTGGAAATTGGAGGCTCTCAAATTTGAGAGAGTCAAAGATCATTATAGAGAGTAGGTTGGTTTACAAAAAGAAGTACATGAAAACACATCCAATTGATGAAGGTGAAAGTGAATGAAGCCCTCTAGCAACTCCAGCAAGGAAGAGAATTTTGGCAACCTATCATTAATGGGATAGATGCCTACAACAAGGTAGAAATCCAGATGAAGGAGTTGTAGATTGAGTAGATGATGGAATACATGGAGCTTGCCAATATTTGATATGCAAATCTGGCCATGTTGACTACTAGATGGTCATGGTTAGAACTAGAGAAACAGGTGGCCAGCTTGTACTTGTTATACAAGGTCGAGTTTAAGCATCACAAAGACACCAAGAAAAAGCTTGTCATGGAAAATGCTAAACTCGAAGTTCTCAAGGGCAAATACATTAATCAAGGATCTACCACCAAGAACTTGGCTAGAAGAATGAATGATTACTAGGAGTTGCAAAACGTAGTCAAGGCATTCAATGTTGAACGCAAATAGTTCATTACTTGGTTTGTCAATGTAAAGGAGATGTTCCTAGTAATTCCCTGTTCATTGGATATCCCCATTCTAGCCCACATTGGTGATGTCATGTGCACTATGAATGATCCCTAGAGTAAGAAGGAGAAGATGAAGGCATTACTAGATGTCTTTCACCTTCCACTGAGGTTGTAATTGTAGTAGAATAGCGATAGCTACCTCAGCCACAACATGTGCTCGAAGCTGATGAAGTTCTTTTAGAACCCTAGGAGCTTCCATTGCCTGGAACTATCTAATCTTCTCCACCATCTTCATGCCATCAGAGGATGTGCTATCCAATTTTGCGTAGTCATGTCATGGTGTTTAATTTTGTGTCATGAACACCACAATTTTTGTAATTTGTTGATTTGTACACTCAGGCACTCAATTTTGTTATGTTAAGAGTCAGTCAATAATTACATACCTTTTCAATTTTGTAAAGGAACTCAAAGATGAGTTTTCATTCAATCATGGGGATATGATGAGCATCAAAGTATCACATTGATGGGCCCCCATTAACATGGCCTCATTGACAGGGCCCTATTTACATGGTGTTTCCTCATCGACGGGGTCACGTCGACGTAGCATTTGCTACATCTATGGGGCCTTGTCGACGTAGTTTTATAATAAAAACTATAAATATGAGCTCAAAACTATGTTTATGGGCATCAATTCATAGTAGTAGTAGAGTTGTTGTAGTTTTTCCATTTGAAAGTTAGAATATTTCTTTGAGTGCCTACAGTAAGAGTTAGAAAGTATATGGATCTTTATTCACACACTATTATACCTGAACCACACTAGTGTGTATGACAATAAAGATGAGCCTTTTGATCAAACCTTACAACAGTTAGAATAGATTAATGATTTATTTATGCATTTATTTTCTTCATTAATTATGCCATTAATTAAGCTAAATTAAGCTAAATTAGACCTTAAGCTATTAGTTAATTAATTAAGCTAAATAAATTAAATACATAAGTACGACCACTTTGAGTGTAAACATGTATTTGCTTTGTAATCTCAACAACATTATTGCTTAGTGCACCCAGTAGCGTAGCAGTTGGTTACCTAGCAGTGGATACATGGGTTTAGGACATGTATGGAAAGTGGGACTAGATGCTTATGTTAGCACTAGTTAGAAATTAGTTTAGTAGTTAAATTAAAATAGTTATTAAAATACTTAATCTCTATATTTAAGAACTCAGAAACATAAAACATAAAACATAAAACAATAAAAAACATATGCCTTAATTACACTTAACCATACCCTCGTACATGACAAGTGTAATTAGGAAGACAACAAATGACCATTAGGGCAGGGTTCACTTCTTAGACAACTAGTGTACTAGAAGACATAGAGTCCATGGAATTCAACCAGATTGTGAGTGAATGTTTCATGATTCATATGGTTGAGCGTAGGGGTATCTTCATCGCTCATCAATATTCTATCTTCATATTTCTCATTTTTCTATCTTCTAGTTTCAATTTGAAGATGGTATGATCCCATTCTTACTTTGCTTATTAGTGTTGTCATGGATATAGAAATTGTTGCATATGAATATTCTATTTCATTCATTATGTCTACTATCTCTAATATTTTTGTATTTGTGTCTCATTTTGCTATCTCTTTAAAACTTTATATGTAACAAGTTTCAAAGCTTGTTTTAAATTTACTATTCCATCAATATTACCAATACCTCATTTTTGTACTCATAATCATCCTTCATGGATGTTGAGATTTTTCAATGATCTCATTTGAGATATTATTATTATTATTATTTCTCAAGTAAAATGTTAAGAGTTGATACGTTTACTTTAGCTTCCAATGGCAACAAATGAGCTTATAATACAAGAATTCCATATGGGACTTGAGTTTTCACCTTGAATTCATCCAACAAGAACTATTTTTGAAGTTTTTCAAAATTTTCCATAATTTTTTATTAAGACCTAGGTCCCACACCACACATCCATAAAGTATTATAGTTTGTACAATTGTTTGAAAAAGATATTTTCAAATTGTCCAAGTCCAAATATGATTTAAAACATTATGATTGCTACATTTGTTTTTTATTGTATATAAAGCCTTCTATCCATTTGCAACTCCTTATGATATACAATGTGTAGCACCTTGGTGTTTAGAACATAAAACTTATGCTTTATTTAACTATTATTTTATGCTTGGTTTTAGCATAAGTTTGTATTTTAATTATTACATGTTTTATATTACAAAATTTTACTACTTTATGACATGGAACCCCATAATAATTGTAATATAGGTACACCCTAAGATATGTAGTTCAATTAGCACTTTATAACTCAACAATACCCATCAAAATTAAACTGATGACTTAGAGCTTTCAAATTAAGAGTTTTATCACTAGGCTAACATCTCATTGTAGCTTATGTTGGTGATGGCTTACACACCTTCTATTATGCTGATGAGATTTGAACTTGAGATCTCTCGTATTAATTGCTATGCATATTGAGATTTAAATACTTAACTCCTTGTTTACATTTGATACATTGGTATTTGAAATCTTTTATTTTATTAATTTTTTTATTCTTTTCAGGTTTTGATTATTCTTCTATTATGTCACTAACCCTTGTTTCTCTTAGATGGAAATATTGGAATGACGGTGGTGGCCCATGGCTAGTATTTTATTTATGTTTATATTTTTGTATTTTATTTTAAGATTTCTAGAATAAAGTAAGAATATGATTACGAAACAAGTTAATAGATATTTGGGGTTTATTCTAGTTATTCATTTAATTTATTTAGGAACCCGTTCTTGGACATGTGGCCTTATTCTATTTTCTTGATGACTTTAACTCGTTATTTGATCATTGAACCCTTTTTGTTTGGTGTTGGACACTGCTACAATTGCCTTCTTCTTTGCCATTTTGTATAAACTGGCAAAAAGTAGAAACAAAAAATGTAAGAACATTGATAATGTCAAATACATCAAGGAAGAAGATGAAAGAATTTCAACAAAAGACAATGAAATTTTGCATAGGTGGAAAAATTAATTTCAACAAGTATTAAATGAATAATTCCCAAGATAAGCTATCTAAGAAGAAAAACCAAATTTTTGTTTAGTTAATGAACTTTCCTTCTTTGAGGTAAAGATAATATTATCAAAGATGAAAAATGGAAAAGCTGTTGGACCAGATAATATTCCTATAGAAGCTTCAAAAGCATTGGAAAAGATAAGAGTTTCTTGGCTAACAAAATTATTTAACAAAATTTTGAAGGATGGAGGAATGCCAAATAATTAGAAAAAAAGCTTTGTTGTTCCCTTTTACAAAAATAAAAGAGACTTACAAATTTTACAAACTATAAAGGTATTAAGATTATTAATCACACTATGAAACTTTAGGACATAGTTATAGAGTAGTATCTCAAACTTGAATCAATAGTGTTAAAAAACTTAATTTGGATTTAAGATAAGGAGATATACTATAAAGGCTATTTTCTAGATACAACAATTGATGGAAAAATTAGAAAACATAAAAAAAGACCTACATATGATCTTCATTGACTTAGAAAAAGCATATGATAGAGTACCTAGAGATGCTATTTGGTGGGCCTTGTGAAGGAAAAACATGGCTAATAAATATATTAATGTGATTTAAGACATGTATAAAGAAGCTACCACTAAAATTAGAATAGCTTATGGAACAACATCTAATTTTCCAATCATAGTAGATCTACTTCAAGGGTATGCACTTAGCTCATACTTATTTACTATTATTATGATTGAATTAAAAAAGGAAATACAAGATGAAGCCCCTTGGTATATGCTATTTACAGATGATGTTATGTTGGTACATACAACTTAAGAAAATATTGCTTCTACAATGAACAAGTGGAGACATGCTTTAGAATCAAAAGGCTGAAAAATTAGTAGAAGTAAGAAAAAATATATAGAATAAAATTTTAATAATAGCATAATTAGTGGTGAAATAGAAGTGACAATTCAAATCAAAAAAATCCCTAAACTACAAATAGTTCTACTACCTAGGATCTATCCTCTAATCGAATGGTAAAATTAATAAAGATATAAGAAATAGAATTAAGGCAAGATGGTAAAAATAGAGACAAGTTAGTGGTATTCTATATGATAAAAGAATATTAATAAATATGAAGGAAAAATTTTATAAGAAAACAATCAAACTTGTTATCTTATATGATGTTGAATGTTGGGTTGTACAAAAGAGGCATAAACAACAAATTAGTGTGGTAGAAATGCAAATGTTTCAATAGTTGCTGAATGTTACTAAAAGAGATAATCTACATAATATAGAAATCAGAGGAACTTTGAGATTGCTTTCATTTTAAATAAGCTACAAGAATGCTGTCTTAGATGGTTTGGACATGTGCAAAAAAGTTTAGATAATGAGCATATAATAATCAACGATTGCTACATCACTGTTCTAAGAAAGTCACCAAAAGGAAGATCCAAAAAGATATGGGAAAAAATATTAAATATGATTTGAAGAAACTATAAATAAACAAAGATCTAGCTCTTCATAGAGACAAATCAGGAAAAAAACTCATGTAGCTAACCCTATTTTGTTGGGATAAGGCTAGGATGCTAATAATGATGTTACCTAATTTTAGAAATGAAATTCTTAATTATTTATTCTTCAAATTGCCAAAACCTTATCTTTTGTAGTTATAAATACTTAGTAATGTTGGCTTTCTTAACATCAATTATGCATTTTCCACATTTTTTCAAATAGTGTGGTGATAATAAAATCTAATAGAAATGACATCTTCATTCGATGGTGTCTAGTCAAAATTATATGCATGTATGGATGCATTCAATGTATTCAAAGTTAGAAAAATGATGAATAGGTTACTAATATTGACTAGTTGGTCATTTAGGTTGAGTTGGACTTCAACCGAGGGGAATTGTAATTAGCATTAATAGATTTCATTAATAACATGTTTTGCAACAAGGTAATTAGTATAAAAATAGTTGGTTGGTCATTTAGGTTAACTTTGCAGTTGGTTCATTAATCTAGGGGCATTGCAAATAGTAACAAACATTATCTAAGGTGGTAATAAGGGGCTAAGACCTAGGGTAACTATAGGGTTGATATTAGTCATAACATAACCCAACCGTTCATTTGGACATGCATGAAGGTTTCTAATTTAAAAATTGGTCTTGTCTTACATGAGGATTAGCCTAGATAGGTGAGGTATTACACTAAGAAATCCTTGATGACTAGTTAAGTTAGTATTAGCCTTATAGTCATTCTAAACATCTGATGTTAGAAACTTCATGTGAACGCCACAAAAACCTAGGCCAAATCATGGATTAATGCTAGGCAATAATAGTAATATTAATGATATTTATTAATGAATAAGTTCATTAGTAATTCTTTTTGGTTCTAACAATATGCTTTATAACGTGAACCCCTTTATACAATTGATGAGTGGCGAGGTACCCCTACACTCAACCATACAAAACGAGCGTAGCACGCGCGATCCAGTCGAACTCTGCAAACTAAATGCCTAAATGCCACAAGGAACACTTGGGGTTAATTAATCATTGTCTTCCCAGACTTAGTTGTTTTTGTCACGATGTATGGTTAAGTAAGTCCGACGTATATGATTTTTTTGGTCTTTTATGGTTTATCTCCTATGCTAAGGGGTGAAGGGTTGAGAGACTAAAACTAACTCTAACTACAGCACTAAGTCCTAGCATTAGCATCCATTCCCACTTTCTGTACACACCCTGAATTATGCAACTATGGCTACCAAACGCTAATCGTTACTGGGATTACCACACGTAACGCACGTGCTCGAAGTGGTTGTACTGAGGCACCTAACTAGCCTAAGTGTGACAAGTAGGCGGTTCCTTGACTAGCCGTACACATCCGTAGACGCTTGTAATCAAGTCATACTTGTCCCACATTCTAGGAGGTAAGGGTAAGAGAATCTAATTGCGATGAGTAGCCGATTCCTTGGCTAGCCGTACACATTCGTTAATGCTCGTAACCAAGTCATACTCATGCTGCGTTACTAGGAAAGCAATAAATAACATTAAATAAACCTATCCATGTACTGCAAGGTTTATCCACAAAGCTTGTCTTTATTGCCGTACACAACTTGCGTTTAGGTACAAAGTTGCTCG
>MNCI01027817.1:3922-21854 GCA_015680685.1 Gnetum montanum | reverse complement strand
TCTCATCAACAATCATGTTCCACAAAGCTACAAGATGGATTTCCTCTATTGTGAAGGTATTCTAACCCTTCCTTTATGTGTTTCATGCAGATTTCATAGCAAGCTTTGGAGGTGGTTAAGGTGAATCTAGAAGAAGAAATGACATTACATGAAAGATTATCTCTATATGGAGGTGGTTAAGAGATTAAGTTTTATTTCTCATGTTCATTTAAGTAATTTTAAAATAATTTCTCTTTGGTAAATTTCAAGATGTGGCACAATGCTTCTACTTATAATTTTGAGAGCTTTCTACTTCCAAATATCAACAAGTATTCACAGTCTCAAGTTTTTCATTATTTAGTTAAAAAGTGTAATCTCTCTTATTATTTTGATAAATTAGCACTTTTTTTTCAACATTCACCTTTATTTTTGTGCATTCATAAAATTTTTGTAGTTGATGCAACATTGCTTTCAACCTTATTTTTGAATTTTCTATTAGTGCTACATCATTTGTAAAGATTAAAAGTTGAATTTATGATTGATCCACTTTAATAACATGATTCGTAAGTACCTCTTTAATCCATTGTTCCAAACAAAGTTGGTAATAGAGAATGACCTTTCTTTACTTTTATATTATTGTAAAATTGAAAAGATTGTGTATTTTCTTTATCTTTTAATTTAAAAATTATTTATTTGTATGAATTTTGGATGGCTTGAGTAAACCATAATCAACTTTAAGTTTCATAAGTCTACTCCATAATTGTTCTCTCACAATAGAGTCAAAATCTTTAGAACAATCCATAAAGTAAATAAATATTTTACCTTATTTGACTTTTGCTTGTTCAATGTAATCTCTAAGAGTAACTAGATGATCTACTGTAGAACCTTTTTTTCTTGAACCTTGCTTATGAAACAACATGTAAATTATTTTCTTCTACCCAAGATCCCAATTTTTTCTTCAAAATAATATCTAATAAATTTGCAAACAAGTTACTAATTGATGAGTGGTGAGTATACCCTACACCCAACCATATGAATTACAAGCATTTACATGTAATCAGGTCAAATTTCATAGACCTTAAGTTCCTAAGTATGCTAGTTCTAGGAAGTGAAATCTAATCATGATGATTTTTGTCTTCCCAACTACACTTTTGAAGCTTACTTGTATGGTTAAGTGTAATTGGGGCACATGATTTTTATTATTTTATATTTTATTTTCCTATGATTGATAACAAGTTGAAACTTAATTTATTAACCAATTTAACTAATCTAATTACTAATTAATAACTAACTATCCTAACATAAGTATCAGGTCTCACTTTCCATACACTTCCTGAACACGTATAATGCTGCTGGGTTACCAAACATTAAGCATTATTGGGATTATCAAGTGTTAAGCGTATGCTCAAAGTGGTCATACTTATGTGCTTAATTAATCGTTACTTAATCTAGCTTAGTTTAGCCTAATTAATTATTTAATTACTCAAAGCATTAAAAGAAATAACATTAAACATTAAATGCATAAATAAATAAATAATATATTTCCAAGTGTTGTAAGGTTTATCAAAAGGCTTGAATTTATTACTGTTCACACTGCTATGCTTAGGTACATCAGTGCTCAAATAAAGATTTGTAAACTTTCTAACTCTTATTGTAGGATTCTAACTCTCAAATGACAAAACGGCATAAGCTCCACTACAACTTGTAGCAACTGAAAACATTGGCAGCTAGAACACCGAGGTTTATAGGCGAACAACCTAACCTTGAGTTCGCATGAGGGCCTATTGGAGGTGGAGACGGGATGCTCTAAATGGTCTTGTTGATCAAATAGGGATTTATCGAATGTAACCAGGGTGCAGTGTGGTTAGCTATGATGTTGATGTAAAATGGTGCTAAGTGCTTGAGTGTTGTTAATGATGTTACTAGGGTTGAGTGTAGTCAAGATTTTCGGTGAAAATAGAGGTGTCAACATGTAGAGACTACCACACAAGCATAGTTTTAGGCATGGTTGTGTAGCCAAACAACAAGAAATGCAAATAAAATGCTAAATAATGTAGAGAGAGAGAGAGAGAGAGAGAGAGAGAGAGAGAGAGAGAAGTAGAACACCACCCCAAATGGGGTCGAGCATAGTTAACACCAAAAGGGATTAGAAGGTACATGGTGTACAATAGGCGTAGTGGATAGCATAGTCACAGTCTTGGGGATGTATGGCTGTAGAGATCGACGTTCCATTGAGGTGCTTCTATTTATTGGGTTGGCTGCTATGGTGTACCATGGGCTATGGTGTTCTGGTGGACTACAGTGGGTTACGATGGTTTGCAACTTCGATAATATGCCTTTGGTCTTCTCCTAAGCACTTTTGGATTTGCTCATGTAAAGAGGATAACTAACCTTGAAATTTTCCAATGCTTAAATTTTGCCAACCCAGATTTGCCAACCTTGAAAATGTTAAGGGTGGGGGTATTTATAGACTTAAGTTTAGTGTGAAATGTGGGATGGCTACCATGTGGTAGAGGGGATGGTTGGAACTATGCTGTCACCCAACTACACTCTTCACTAGGTTAGTGGTGCTATGCCTTGTTGTGCTTTGCTAGACTCTATGAGATTGTGAGACTGTGACTATGCTACCAACTGCATGTGCATGTCCCAAAAGGACCACAAGGCACCTAAAAAAATGCAACTTGGAGACTACGTTCCAAGACTATGCTCTTCACTATTTGGCGTGGGGTTGAGCACAGTTATAGTTTTGGGGGCACAAAGGAAATACAAAAAAGATGCATTTTACTATAACTGTGTTTGCTAAAGATGAGTTGGAGTAGAGTTGAGTGTTGGTGCTATGTTGTGGAGTCCACCAGGGGTTGTTCTAGCTGACTACACTTAACTATGCTTTGGACTGGGGGAGACTGTAGTCTGACACTTAGAAAAAATTTACAAAACTTGATACTCATGTTGACTATGCTCTCCACTAGAGGCTAACTATGCTCTAGGGTAGTGAAGAGCATAGTCCCAATGCTGATGAAGTTTGAGAAAAATGAGTTTTCTGCAAACTACTCTCCTCATAGGAGGATGACTACGCTCCTAATTAGGGGTGAGCATAGTCTCGAGACTTGTTGGAACTTGTGAAAACCTATCCTTTTGCTAGCTATGCTCTCCACTGGAGGCTGACTACACTTTGAAGTAGTGAAGAGCATAGTTCCAACACTTAGAAAAATTTGCTACAATTGGCTTTGTCCTAACACTTAGAAAAATTTGCAAAACTAGCCTTCATGTTAACTACACTTTCCACGAGACGTTGACTATGCTCTAGGTTAGTGGAGAGCGTAGTTCTTGAACTTAGAGAAATTTTCAAGATTGGCCTTCATGTTGACTACACTCTCCATAAGAAGTTGACTATGCTCATTGTTATGGTTGAACGTAGTCTCAACACCTAGCCCAATTTGTAGTTGAGAGGCTGTAGTCTGAATTTGGTGGTGTTTCATCAGCCCCTCTTTGTTGACCTATGGAGGAGTGATCCAAGAGGTATTAACAAAGTATAGCAAAACACCATATCAGGCTTGGCACCAACATCACTATTCAGGACCTAATCAGGTGTTGCTGCATCATGCTCAAGAGTGCTATGGATAGTGGTATGCTAGATGGTAGGTGAGAGATAAGAGTAAAGGTTATAAGTGATGTGCTAGGGATAAAAGGAGAGATGAGGTGCAAACAAGGTATTATGATGCCATTATTGATGGTGACCAGGACACTAGAGTGGGTTGCCCTTAAAAATGTTAACCTCTTGTTGGAGTGCTCGTGAGAGAGTCAGTGTGAATTTAGAGTTGGACTAGTTGCAAAATTGCAGCACTACTGGGCTACTTGGGAACTTGATTTGTTCCTTTTTCTTTTATTTTATTTCTTTTCTCTTTTTTATTTTTACTCTTTTTTGTGGGGCAAACCTGCTTTGGGCTCTACACATTGCTAAATGCTTGCTATGGGGTGCTTCCACCAAGTGGGTTGCATGTCACTAGATGGGCTTTACATTGGCGTTTGTGAAACTACATCACATTTGTATGATAGGTTTTTCCTCCTTGAGATGGTTTGTGTTACATTTGCCTAGGCTTTGACTAAAGGATTTCCATGGGATGACTTATGTTATGTCCACCTTGGGTTTTATAGTTGACATGAAGAGGGTGACATGTGGTCATAACATGTGAATGTTAAAGGGCTTGCAATCTTTGCTATGTGGGGCATGAGAGGGTATTGAGATGTAGGGGTAGATGTGTGTAGGCTATAATGGGATGAGGGGAATGTGCACTCTTGAGAGGCTTAGCTAGTCCAAGCATGCACATTGGAGTAATGTGGTGACTTGTTGTTGTAATGAGATGCACCTTTACATGACTGCTTGGGGCTCTGTCTTGCAAACACAAATTAGAGAAGACAAGAAAACCACACAAGACAAAAGAAATGCCAAAACATTGTAGGAAGTGAAGATGCTACAAGTGCTCCAAAGGCTACACCTATTGTAGGTGCTCGAAAAGCTAGTAAAAGTGCAAGGGGCGAAGATGCTGCAAGTCCTCCAAAGGCTATCCCCATTGTAGGTGCTCCATTTTGGGATTGAAACATGCTTGCCTACATGATGTAAAAGGGGGGCAAGGGTGATTCTCGCTTTCTCTCTTGCAAGAAGATGAAAGAAATTATTAGTGGTTGACCATGAACCCAATTTAAGGTCTTGGTACACCATGGCTTTACTAGTTTAAGCTCCTAGTAGAGTGTGAACCTAGTTTAAGGTCCTGGTAAACCATGCTATGCTAGTTTATAGTCCTAGCAGACTACTGTGTGCTAGTTTTAACATCATAGCAAATGTGTTGTGCCACTTTAAAGGCATGGTGAACTACTAGTTTATAGTCATAGTGGATGTGTTGTGATAGTTTAATGTTGTGAGCCAAGGATGAGCTATGCTAGTTTAGCGTCATAGCAAACAAGTGTTATGTCAGTTTAGCATTGTAGCAGATGAATGCTTAACTTGCTTTTTTGATGTGCAATGCTGCATGTTAGATGTAATATGGCTTCAAATATAAATGGTTCATTGGATTAGCAAACTCATTTTTGTCTTTATCAACAAGCTTGAATGCTTCATTGTTGTAGACCTTAGTGACTAGGAAAGGCCCTTCCTAGTGAGCTGAGAATTTATCTATGAGTTCACGTACAGCCTTGAGGACTAGGTCCCCTTTCCTAATTAGACATTGATGTTTGTTGTGATGATGCTTTTTCCATTGCTTTTCTTGGTACCATTCGATGTGATCAAGCATGTGCATGCACTCTTCCTCTATTGAATTAAGGTCTATGGTTCTCAACTCATTATTCTAACCTTCATCAATGAAGTCCAAGAGGATCACCCAAAGCGATGAAACTTGCAATTCAAGTAGCAAAATTGCTTTAGACCCATAAATGAGGTTGTAAGAAATCATACTTGTTGCTATTCAGTGTGTTGTGCAGTAGGTCCAAAGTGCATAGACTAGTTGCTCATGCCATCATTGTTTGCTATTACTTAGCATTTTCTTAAGAATGTTGACGATGACCTTGTTAGTGGCTTCTACTTGGCCATTTTCTTGAGGGTAGTATGGTGATGAAAAGGAATATTTGATACCAAAGCACTCACAAAAGGCTTTAGTTTTGGCACTACTAAATTGTGGCTTGTTGTCCATTAATATGGTCATGGGTAAGCTAAAACGGGTCACTATGTTATCTAACATGAATTTGCAAACCTCTATGATGTCAACTTTTTAAGGGGAATAACATCAACCCATTGGGTGAAATACTTAGTTGTGATTATTATGAAGCTATGTGTTATGGAGGACTTAGGAATTATGGTTCTAATGATGTCCAAGCCCCAATGTTGGAATGGCCATGTGATTTGCATTGTATGCAATTTAGTTGATGGCACATGCATTAAGTTGCCATGTTGTTGATAAATATCACATGTTTTGACCTTCGAGACATAATTGATTTCCATGTAAGGCCAATAATAGCCAAGCCATTTTGATTTTTGTTGCCATAGCCCTAGGTGCTATGTGGCCTCTGCATAGTCCCTCATGGACTTTCTCAACGATCATTTGTGCTTCGCTATTACTTATGTAGGTTAGTAGTATGCCATTGTAGGATCTACAACATAACGTGTTATCATGTATGATGATGTATTCGTGAACATTTGTGCACTACATCATTTTGGGTAGTAGTTAAATGTTGTGAAGGCTCACCCTGTAGAAGGTATGCCTTGATATCATTATACGACTCTCTCACGTGGATGGTGGTTACTATGGCTATGGATACAATGTCGATGATTTATGTGATAGGAATAATGTAATTTTCCACTGAGGTGGGAAATGCATTGAACATGCTAGGCATGATGCTAAGGGCTAATGTTGCTAGTGCATTGGCAATGGAATTTTCATTTTAGGGAATGTGTTGGACATCATTAGTTACAAAGTGTTGAAGCAGGTGCTTTACCAGGTCACAATAAGGTTGTAAATGTTTTTCCTTGTAGGAATAAAACTCTATTACTTGATTAACCACTAATTATGAGTCACCTCGGATCACTATGTGTTGGACCCCTAGGTCGCATGTTGCATGAATACCTTGGAGGAGACCTTCGTACTTCACCACATTGTTAGTGCAAGGAAATGCAAAACAGTATGCAAGGGGTTAGATCTCCCTAGAGGGCAATGTGATTATAGTAGTGACACTACCCCTTGAGAGGTTGAAGCTCTATCAAAATGAAAAAGTGCCTCATAGTTGTTAGGCACTTGGCTAACACTACTAACGTGCTTGCCCAAGAATTTAGGGTCTATGGTTACCTGATCATCTACAAGTGAAGTTGTGAGTTGTGTGGCTATAGCTTGACCTTTTTTCGAGGCTTGCACAATGTAATGTAGGTCAAACTCTACTATTATTGCTTTCCATTATGCAATGTAACTACTTTCATAGATATTTTTTGTTATGGCTTAGGGTACATTATTTTTGCAAATGATATTAACCTGATAGTGGAAGAGGTAATGCCTCCACTTTTTCAATGAGAAGACTATGGTGAGGCAGTGCTTTTTCACATCATTGTATTTTGCCTCATAGGCTACTAATGTTTGGGTCAGGTAGTAAACTAGAACCTCTATGCCATCATCTTACTTTTGGCAAAGCAAAGAAGTAATGGACGTGTCAAAAGTGTCAAGGGAGATGTAAAAAGGTTTATCTCCTTATGGAGGGTAAACCATAGGCAATTGTGCCATCTCTTTCTTAAGGTTATCAAATTCTTGTTGGCACTAAGTGGTCCACTTGAAGTGGGCTCCCTTCTTGAGTAGATTTTGCATTGGCTGTAGCTGATCGGTTAATCAAGTGATAAACCTATGTATAAATTGTAACCTACCTTGCAAGCCTCATATCTCCTTAAAGTTGGCTAGTGATGTTAAGTTGGTTATGGCCTTACCCTTGTTGAGGTCTATACATATACCTACTTTGAATACTACAAAGTTGAGCATTTGGCTCATTCTAATGCTAAAAACATGCTTTTTTAAGCAGAATTTGAGCACTAGGTCTAGATCATTTGTGTGGTTGTGGGCTACTTTAGACTTAATGGCAATGTCATCGACATAGTTGTTGAGAAAACTTAGCATGTAATAGCTAAAGATATATGTCATTGTGTGTTGATACATTGCTCTTGCATTATTGAGTCCAAAAGGCATCATGGTATAGCAAATGTACCCCAGGAGGCCATGAAGGTTGTGTTGAGTTGGTGCTTAGGGTTGATCCTAATTTGGCTGTAGTCTAAGAACCCATCCATGAAGGATAACAAGGTGTGCCTAGTTGTGATATCAAGAAGTTGATTAATACTAGGAATGGGAAGTCATCTTTGATGGTTGCCTTGTTTAGGTCCTGGAAGTCTATGCAAATGCATCTACTTTCATTTTTCTTAAGCACAAATACGATGTTAGAGACCTAGTCTACATAGTCAATAGCTCAGATGGAACTAGATTTGTAAAGCTTGGTGATCTCATCAAGGATTACCAATGCCACCTCAATCCTAACCTTGCATGCTTTCTGCTTCATTGGTTTAATGTAGGGATCAAGGATGATATTGTGCTAGACTAGCTAGGGGTCTAGGCTTGACATTTCCTCATATGACCATGCAAAGGCTTTGATGTTACCATCAAGCACTGTAGCGATGTTATGAGTATGTTGGGGCTCTAGTGATAAGCTTAGTTTTAGCATTTTCACCTCACTATTAGGCATAGACACAAAGATCTCAACAAGGGAATCCTCTATGACAGTCCCTGCCTCTAGATTGAGAGCCTTAACTAGATGGTTAGGCCAATCTCGTGGTGATTCTATGAATTCTATGTACTCATTGTAGGTGGTAGGCTCAATGTCTAGGCAATGAAGGTTAATGCATCACTTAATATCACCATGAGGCTCTATGAGGACTAGAGGTTAGAAGATCTACTCATGCATAGCCATGTCATGTTCCTACAAAACAAACTAGAAAAGCATGAAGCAACACTTGTTTTAACAAGGTTAATATGCACAAAATGGGAAAATTAGTCTAATGAAATTTTCCTAAGTATGCATGCAAGGTGCTATGGAAGGTAAACATGTTTGTGTCAATTTTGAGCCTTGGCAGGCTATATGCATGCTAGTTTTAGGTCTTAGTGGATCATGGACATGTTAAACATGCCATTTTGTGGACGGTTGGCCATGCTTGGGAGTGGAATGAACTTAGGCATTTGTAGGGTAATGAAAAAAATCATGATTTTAGGCTAAGTGTAGATGACTACGCTCCCACCCAACTATGCTCTCCATTGGGTGTTCAGTGTGGAGCATAGTTCTAAGTTAGTGGATCATTAAATGACCTTGGGTGGGTATACAGACACAATTTAACTAGTGTAAGCTATCATTTTCTTGATTTTTCACCATGACATTGGAAGTGTAGTCTTGCCACTGCTTTTGTCATCACTGTTACTAGAGAGCATGATCAGGGGAAAGATGATGTGCTAGAGTGAACACCTGCACCTCAGATTGGAAAACGTCATCAAGGAGAAGAGAGCACTGGGCCATCTACCATAGGCACACATGGAAGAGAGGAGGCCATCAGTGTCAGCCATGTACATCAACTATGCTCTCTCCTTTCTGCTCATTTTTCATTTGTTTCGTTTTGTTTTTTAGAGGGTTTAGGAGTGTAGTCTTATGCACTACCATGCTTGCCTTGCCATGGTAGTGGCTACTATAGTTGCATGCTATCTACACCATGGTTTTGTGGGCTACATGTGGAAGTAGGGAGGATGGTGTGTTGTGTTTCACGGTGCAGCTGTGAGGACTGTGGCTACCACTGCATAGCATAGTGTGGCCATAGAAGGCCATGGTTTCCATCATGCACGATCTTTTGGGCCTATGCAAGGTTAGAGACATGGCAGGTTTAGGGCTTTACATAGGGCTAGGGTTACATGTGAAGGGGTTTTTGTGCAGTCGGGGTTTTGGGGGTTGCAAGGTTTAGGGCCCTATGCCGTTTCCCTTTGAAGCATAGTTGTAGGGGAAGAGTTCATTGTGGGGGGTTTGGGGTGCATGGGCTATGGGGGTTTAGGTCCTTGCACATAGTAGCAATGCTGTCACAGGGGCCATGACCATAGTTGTGACCGGTTGTAGAGCATGCATGTTCATCTCACTACCCTTTTTTTTCATTGTTTTCTTACACTTAGGGTTGCCTCAAGACATGGCTGTAGGGATTACCACTGCTATTGTAGTTTGTAGCTTAGCCATAGGGGTTGTGGACACTATTGCACTCTATGTCATAGCCACAGGGGATGCTTTATTTTTGGCAGTGGCTAGGGATGGCTTGCTGCAGGGGTAAGGGATGAGGTAGGGGTCTATCCTTGCATTTTTTTTATTTTTCTTCTTTTCTTGTATCTTTTAGAGTAGGGTAAGGGTCCTATGGTGTGGTTACAAGGGGTGTGGGAGCCATCGTGCCTTGCGACATGGCTTTAGGGGTCATGGAAGTGATCAACGTCAAGGCTCACGTTGTTAGCATGTGTTTTCAAAGTGGTAGTGGAGGTGCAACCTGCTACAGCTAGAGGTAAGGTGAGGCTTAGCTAGGTACAATGTTGTAAGGAGATTACACTCTCCACAGCCATGGGATGATGCTCTCCACATATGGAGGGTAGAGTTACTTAAAATTTTGCATTTTTCAAGACTATGCTCTCCACTAAGGCAGTTCGAAGTTAGAAAAATTTTTCCAAATTTTTTTTGACCATGCACGATGCTAAACTTGCAAAATGTAGTGCTACACCTTATGAAAAAAATATGTTATATCCTAGTGAATGCCAGGCATGTTAAACAAGTTAAGTGAGGTCTACACCTACAGGGCCCTAGAGTGTACTACCAAAATTAAGAATTTTTGCTAGTCCATGTTGTATTTTGCTAGTTTTGCTAATTTATCTTAGTAATTTAATGCCAGAACTTACATCTATGTATGTATACTAATACTTTGCCTATTGCTTGGTGGTTGCAAGATGTTTCTGAAACATATTTTGATAGTAGTTGAGCTCGTGGACATCTTATGTTGCATGAGTGAGCCTATTCCTAACACACCTACACTAGATATGCAAGTGGGCCATCAGGTAGTGTGGTTTCGGCCAAGGGCTCATGAGTTCCTGGAATACTTGCTACAATAGTTTAATGTGATCATGTGGTCACACCTAGTAGTGGAAGTTGCTACTGCCATCATTAGATGTTGCTACTTAGGGCTAACCCTGCATCCTAAAGTTCATCTTAGATAAGTTCATTGCTAACGTTAATGGGGCAGGTGATTTGGGTAGATGTTTGAGGAGTGATTGGCAGCTATCCAGGATATGGCGCATGATGGGGTTTGCTTGTTATAATAAGAGAAACACCCTTTTTATTGCGCTATGGGTGCATACCTTGTTTCAGAACCCACCTAAAACCATCTACTATGCTAGAGGATAAGTGCTTTTACAGATCTTGTAGTTTCTTGCTACTAGCTTTGTTAAACTACTAACGGCTCATGGTTAATGTTAGGTTTAGAGCTAATAAGGAGGGCCTACATGATGAAGCGAATGCTTTAGCCTTGATCCACACTACCCTGGAGGTGTTCTCATTATGCACAAATGTTTAGGTAGCCATGATTGAGTAGGTGGGGCATGATCTGAAGGCCTACCCCTCTTAATACATGAAGGCATATGAGCAATGTAGGGCCCATGATTGGTTGGATAAGGAGTGGGCTACTAGTGGGATTAACACTGAGGAGATGCTTGTAGCACCACTCCCATCTCACACCCCATTTGTGCCATGTACGTATCTATGTTTTAGCTCATGTGATTGTTTGTGTATACCTTTTAGCTTGCCTCATTTACATGATGTTGATGTTAATTGCATTATGTTGCAGTGGCAATTACTTTAGCTAAGGTGATGGTGATCAGCACGGGCTGCACAAAGGCCACCCTCATCATGAAGTATGATGATGTGGAGGGTGCACAACACTGGTTGTGCTACAAAGTGCTAAATGCATTGACAGCTTGGCTTATGCATGCTGGGTTGATGGAATTATTATTAGCCCTTAGCCTAAGTATCCAGATGGCCAAAATGGTCACTATCATTGACTCCTTTAGTAGTGATGTTAGGCAGTTCACCACCCATGTGAGCAACATGATAGTAGTGTTTGACCTTAGCAAGGCCTTCTTCACTAACCTCTTTGGCATTCCCATTGATGGCTCGATAATTGTCAATAAGGCTAGCAGTGAGGTGGATCATAGAGGGGAGATTGAGGATTGGTTGGGGTCCACTCGATCTCGTAAGGGCATACCTATCAAAGATGTGACAGTGCCTAAGGTGTAGGAGCTCGATTCTCTATTCTGCACTCATGCCTTTCCAAAGCTACTTTCCCAAGGAAAGATCTTAGGGGTGAAATAGGCATGGGTGATGAAGGAAGCACTACTAGAGGGTATGAGGTTCAACTGGGTAGCATACATAGCCATTGACCTACATGCAGAGATCTCTAGGCTACAATTCAACCTCTAGGAAAGGTCCCATGTCCATTTCGCATTTTTCATAGGATACCTATGAAGGTTTAGGGAGCTTTTGGTTGTGTGAGATGACAAATGATGAGTGAAGCAACATTGTGAGCAACTATCCAAGCCATGGATCAAGCATATGTTCTTGACCACATGCATGCAGGACCCTACAGAGGGGATCAATGAGTTGCTATCAATAATGACCAAGGGTCCCATGGCTCACTTGCATTATTTGTGTGATAACATGGGTGAGGGTCCTCTAGTTGGCATCGAGGATGTAAGCAAGGTGGATTGCTATATAGTAGAGATGGTGGGACCATCTAAGGCTAAGATCAAGAGGCCGTTTCCTCAAGATGAGGCTGCCCTTGAGACTAGGAAGCTAAGCAGCAAAAGGATCTACATCAAGCTTTAAAGCTTGCACATAGATGTTGCAAGTTAGTATGTGTAGAATCTCAAATGCCTAATTTATATTCATCTATATGTTTTTATTTTTATGTTTTTCTGTTGTGCTATACTATTAATTGGCTAATGATGTGCTATGCATACTAACATGTTATATGTGTTGATCGTTGAAAAAGAAGAGAAGGTTGCAAGAGCAATGGTTGAGAAGGTAGTAGATGAAGCACTTCCTTAAGTTGAGAATGAGGATGCCTAGGGAGATGATCCTCACAAGGTGGTAGAGGCCCTCTAGAATTTCGAGGAAGAGGGGTTGCTCCACCTTGATGGGGGTGATTTTTAATAGCTTATTTAATGGTATGTAACTAGGCGACCTCCTTGCTCTCACGCCTGAGGACTCGCAGGTATCTACTTATATTGCCATCTTTCTTCCCTTGTTTGCTAGTCTACCAAACATTGCCACCTCGAGATGTTTCTTGAGGCAACTAGCAAGAAGCAAGCATATGACTTATTCATGCACAGTATGGTCATCAATGACTCTCTTGTAAGGGAGATCATCACCCCCTCTAGAAAGGCCTCTTCTGGTACATTTTTGATGGAGCTACCTATGTGGACCATTGTGGACAAAGGCAAGATCCTTGTGGGTGTTGACTTTGGCCAGGAGGACTAGATGTAGCTTTCTGAAGCCAAGATCCTCTATCTCTTGGAGGCTGGCCTAAGAAAGTTACATCTAAAACTCACCATGTGAGACCCTCTCAAGTTAGTTTTTTATGATTTTTTATGCATTTAGTTAGCTTTTATACTGCATGTTTGCTTACTGATTGCACGTATTTTCTACGGTTATGGCAATAGGTACCAAGTGATGTTGTAGGCCCCAGTGATGTAATGGAGGAAGAAGAAATTCCACCCCCACCTTGCACCCCTAGTTGAGCATGACCAATGTATCCCCCCCCCCCCTGCCCCCCCCCCCCTGCTAGGCTTTTTTTGCTACATTTTACCTCTGATTCTATTCATGCTATGTACTACTATGCACATTACATTTGATGAATGATTATTTTTTATTTGCTATGTATGATGTATAAACGTTTTTTATATGGTCATTTGTTATGCTTATAATGTAACATGATGATTAATGTGCTAACTTAGGATTATGCAATGATAGTGTTCCTAGGTCATTGTAGGCCCCATGCTAGTTAAAGGCCATAGTGGGAGGGCTGATGCTAGTTTTTGACCATTTTGAACCATGCACTACTAGTTTTAAGGTTGTAGCAGGTTGAGGCTACTAGTTTAAATCCATTTTGGGCCTCAATGATAATTTAAGGTCATTTTGAGCCATGGATTGCTAATTTAGGGCCATCTTGGGCTGCAAAGTTGATAATTTAAGGCTATGGTAGGCTGTGTATTACTATCTCTCTTTTTTTGATTTTGGCTTTTATGATTTTTGTGCATTTTGAAGTTTTTTAATAATTGCAGAAGTATGAACTAACCGAGTGAGTGCATAAACTAAGCGAATGAATGTCTAGACAAAGAAAATAAAGGCATAAACAAAGCAAAATGGTGCATAATCTAAGTAATCAAGCTAAATGTAAATGTGTAAACAAATTTCATGTAAGAAATAGGTAAAATACATGGAGTGTAGAAGCAAAGGATAGGTAGGCACCTAACATGTTTTAGGCTAAGGGGGTACCTTAGTCATGTAGTTGCTTCCTAATCTGATGTAGGTTAGGGGGTGCATAGGGCCTAGATTGCACTAATTGATAGTCTTCTTGATCCTTGCTTACTATGTTGAAGGAAATTATTCCCACAGGGCATCTTTTGGTAGTTCACTAGCTTGTTCTATCCTTTCAGGTGTGTCAGCCTCATGCATTTCATTGTCATCTTTTACTGCAGACGTGTCATTAGGGAACTCCTCCTCTAACCCTTACTTTGTATCGATGTTGTTGATAGCCAAACGGGTAGCATTATCACCACGAATGATAACTTCACCACCTTCGTATGAAGGTTAGATTTCTTGGTGGATTGAAAAGGAAACAACTCATAATTGGGCCAACCATGACCTATACAAAATGAAGTTAAAGCCTAGCATTTCCTCTATAATGATGATATTAGTATTGGTTTTGGTGGATCTAGCACTCCTTAGTCTTGATGTTGCCTAACCATTTGGTCTATGAGACACTCGTTGGGCCTCTTGTGTTACCACCTAGGAAATCTACCTATATTGCTAGTGACATTAGCTCTTGGACAAGAAGGGACGATGTGTTTCCCACTACTGGGCTTTAGGTAGGTGAGGAGCTAGCATGTTATGGCACCCTAATGACAAAGGATGGCTAAATAGTCATTGTTGTGACATGTTGTGGGTCCCTAACAATGAAAGGCATTGTAGGTGCTTGAAATGATACTTTGACAATAAAAGGGACCCTTAAACCTATAGGGGCCGAGGAAACCCTTGTGCTACTAGAGGGCACATCGACCATAAATGGCCATTGCACTAGTTTTGGGTTATCATCAACACTGATAGTGTTTATGACATAGTTGACATCATCTACATTTAGAGGATTCTTGTACACCCTCATAGATTGGTTCTAAGGTTTAATTGGGTTAGCAACGTCAAGTACCAATTCACCTCTGTCAATCATTCTTTGGAGATCATCTTGCAAGGCTATGCAAAAATTAGTGTTGTGGTTCGGAAACTAGTGGTAATGGCAGAATTGATCTAGCCTAAAGTGTTTTGAGACTAGGGGCTCATTTGGTGCTATTGACATGGGATTCATTAGTAGATCGTAATATCTATCATGTCTTTTGTGAGCATCTTTGGACATCTACTTATACTAGATACATCTAGCCTTCAATAGTCGGTCCAATAGTTCTGAAGGTTTTAATGGTAGCAAGGTGCACTTGGAGGGATCCTTGTGCTTAAAGTTAGGCCTTGGAGTAGCTTGCACTATGGCCATCGGTGGCATGGGCTAGTTGGTTGTTGCAGTGTTAGGGTTGGTAGCTTTGTTGTTAGCCGAGGCTCTAGGTTTCCTAGATGTTGGCCTCTAGTTGGTTGTTTTAGCCTCTTTGGCCATAGTTGCCATCATTGCATTTTGCTTCTCCTTATTCTTGTCCTTCCTTGCATGTAGGTTTTTGTAGGCCATATAGGATAGGTCTTTACTAGCTTCAACTACATCATGTATGCTCTTGATCTAGGCAAAAGCTTGATTTAGAGATTTTAGGTCCAAGTAATATAGTTTTGACTTTATGAACTCATTAACTACACCCTTAAAGATGGCCAAGAGATGTGTTTTGGCTATTGGCTCTTGTATTTCATTTAATGAGGTGCTGCAATATTGAATGAATTTTTGCACCATCTCTAGGTGGCCCTGCTTGATTTGCATTAGTTGGTCTAGAGTGGTATTTAGCTTCAAGTTGTATTTGAAGTGCATCACAAACTAGCTCAAAAGGTCCTCCAAGGAGGAGATAGAGCTTCTAGGCAATGCATGGTACCAGTCTAATGCTTTGTCAGTGAGTGACATAGTAAACACATGTATGATGGCATGTGGTCATGCTTGCAATAGTAAACACTCTAACCTAAATGTGCCTAGATGTGCATTGGGATCCCCCTCACCATTGTATTTTGTGAATTGAGGTAGTGGGACCCTAGCCAAGAGAGTTAATGGTGGGACCATAGGACTTATAGGGTTGTCTTGGTAAAAGTCCAACACTTTGATGGTTTTGGAGGAGTCAACCTTGAGTTGCTTCACCTATTCTGTTAGGCTTTGAATCATCTAGAACACTTGGTCTAAGTTGTGAGACATTCTAGCTAATTGTGTTGGTTGTGCCACTTATTGTTGGACTAATTGTGTGATCCATGGCCTTGTTCTAGGTTACGTAATCATCAAATGGGCTTGATGTGTGGGATGTGCTACAAGGAAAATGATCAGGGTAGGTGATGCATACGTGGGTTGGGCTGATGCCAGGGGCACTGACAAGATGAGCAAGACATAGGGTGCCTAAGTTGTGAGAGGCCTAGAGATGGGCCTTTCATGGAAGTGTGGTTGAGTTGACGTGGTTGCACTGAGAAGCGATGGTTAGATGGGTGGCAATGATGCCATGAAGGGCAAGATAAAGGGAGTTAGCACATCAAGATGTGTCTAGTACATTGCTATAACTAGTGTTGACTTGGATGGTGATGCCAGTGCTATGATCATCTTAAAGAGAATGAGTGAACAGGATTGCAGAAGAGCCACTCCAGGGGTTGCTCACTAGAAGATGGTATGGAAGGAGTCCTCATGCTTGGGGCAAGCTTTGAACTCATCCTCTTCTTCTTGTATGGTTTTTTTGTAGTTTGTTCCTATTTCACACTCACTTGTTTGGATGAGCTGAGCCAACATCCAACGATATGGCTCTGTGAGTGGGATGATGTCAAGTGAGGAGGGGATGTACCTCCATCCATTTCAATGAATTAGTTCATAGCTTTGTTTTGCTTCCATGTCTAAGTAGTCTATGAATAGACTTAGTTGAATCTTTACATAAATGAAGTTGTATTGTTCATCACTTAGCACAACGTACTCTAGGCCTTGACCATTCAACCTAAGGGATTGCCTTGGCTTTGCTATTACAGGATTCCCAACGTTGTCAATCCTAGTTGCTTGTTGGATGGGCAAGACGATGAATGTGCTTGGGATTGACATCGAAGGTTGTTTGGAATTCATGGATGTAGATCAAGCTATAAGAGGGGAGGACAAGAGTTGTTGATTGCAAAAATGGCTAACTTTGGTCACTACATTGTCTATGCTAAGAGTTGACTATGCTTTCTATGTTGAGGGTCAACTATGCTCTCTACACTAAGACCTAACTATGCTCTCACTGATAGCGTCAAGAATTTGGCTAACTATAAGAATGTGTGCTTTGGGGTTGCTATGTAGGATTCTAGGGGAATCGATGATGGGGTCCAATCCACACCAATCAGTTAGCAAAAAACACCTATGCTGGCCTAAGATTTAGGTACTGCTACATACGTAGTAGGTCCATAGGGGTGTTACGGTCTATGCTAGCTTGAAGCCAATAATGGTAATGCAAAGAGTGCATGACATAACCACCAATAGAGTTTGAAAAAGGAAATGGTTCTTGCTCTCCTTCTAGCACTAGAAAACTATAATGATTGAAAACATTGATGGTTGGAACACTAAGGTCCATTAGCAGACAACTTTACCCTAAGTCCATGTGAGGGCTTGCTAGAGGCAGAGATGAGGTGCCTTGAATAGTCTTGTCAATTAAGCAGGGAGTTATTAGATGTAACTAGGGTGCAGCATGGTTAGCCATGATGCTAATTCAAAATGGTGCTAAGTGCTTGAGTGGTGTCAATAGTGTCACTAGGGTCAAGCATAGTCAAGATTTTCAATAAAAATGGGGATGTCAACATGTAGAGACCATCGCCCAAGCATAGTTTTATGCATGGCTGTGTTGTGAAATAATAAGAAATGTAAATAAAATGCTAAAAAATGTAGAGAGAGAGAGAGAGAGAGAGA
>MNCI01027812.1:0-17238 GCA_015680685.1 Gnetum montanum | reverse complement strand
TAAGAGTCTTGGATGAATTAAAGTAGGTGATTAAGCTTATTGAAACATTGAAGACATTAGAAAGATTCAAATTGTTCTTAATGATTAGCTTCCAATACAAGTGTGTGATGCATTTTATGTATCTTAATTTTCTAATTCTATCCTATGAATTGATAAAATGTCAAGAAAGGATGATAATATTATCTTTGATAATGATGAATGCATCATCTTAAATGAGCATGATCTAGTAGTAAAGATTTCTTTGTTCGAATATTAGATCTATTATTCTAGAGTAATGTACTCCACTCATGTAAGTCAAACTTAAGAGACCTCAAAGAATAACAAGGAAAAATTCTGTCATTAGAGTCTTGTTCATGTCTGCTACTCCAACCTTCATAAGCTCATCAAGAATCAAACATCCGTTATAGTCAAGTTTTAAGAAGCCTCTCAAAATGTATCTGATTCATGTCAAAAGGGAAATTAGAAGACACTTCCACATTATCTTTAGATTGAAACTTCATAACTATTATGGGTCCAATGGTCACCATTTTGGATGAAGAAGGTAAATATTTATTCATGGTTATTGATGATTTATCTAGGTACACATGAACATACATCCTCCATTCCAAATATGAAGTATTTGATGTCTTTCAAAATCTTAGGAAATTGATGGAGAATATCCTTGACTTAAAAATTAAATTCATAAGAACTGGTAAAGGAGATAAATTTATAAATAATCATTTGGACGAATTTTCTAATAATTTTAATTATGGAACCTCAAAAGAAATAAAATATGGGTCTGAAACATAAAGTAATTGAGTGGTTAAAAGGAATAATTATATGATCCAAGAGATCTATAGATATTTTTTGAAGCATTCCTTCCTCCCTAAATTCTATTAGAATGAGGTAGTCCACATATTCACTATATATTAAGTAGGCTCACTACATCTTCCATATATGAGAAAAATTCCTATGAACTATTGTATAATAAGTTGTCAAATATATCTCATCTCAAAGTCTTTGAATCTATATGCTATGTAAAGATCCTTAATACTCTTGCAGGGAAGCTAGATGGTAGAGGCAAGAAGTGTTCCTTTCTTAGATATGATTCTATGACAAGTAACTACAAGTTCTTTAAATCATTTGAGAAGTAACATATATCAAGGAGTATAATTTTTTATCAAAAAACCTTAGCATTTTACTCCTTCCACAACCATGAAGAAGAAAAGAAGAATAGAGAGGCTTGTGAGTCAAGACCATGAATGGAGAAGGACCATTTTTCATTATGAATTATAGATAGTAACTTCAAAATAAGGTGCATAATAAGAAAAGAAAAATACAATGTTTCCTATTCAACCTTAATTAATGAATCATAAGGTATGAGTCAAGTCCTAAAAATCAAAGAATAAAATAATACAATGTAAAAATCGTATGAATCAATCATGTAGAATAACACATGATTCCTAGTGGACAAAATAAAGCATAATAAGTTTATGCATAGTAACTAGGTGTTTAAAATAAAATTTTATAAACACTAAAAAATTTCTACTCATAATGCAAGGTTTTTATCAAGGAGATTTAATCAAAAGAACTACATTAACTATGAAGAAATATTTACCATTGTTGCAAGATTGAAAACTATCAATCCCATGATCTTCATAGTGGCCCATCTCAAAGTCAAAATGTATGAAATGAATGTTAATTAAATCTTCTTCAATGATATGCTAGAAGAAGTCTACATTCTCCAATTAAAAGATTTTGAAATTCAAGTCCAAGAAGAGAAATTATGCAAGCTACACAAGGCTCTCTATGTACATAATTAAGATCCAAGAGCTTGATTCCATAGAATCAATGATTTTATTATTAAGAGTGAATACTAAAGTTTTATTTTTGAGCCTACTCTCTACTTCAATCATGTAGGAATTAATGTAATTTTACTTTTTCTATATGTTGATAACTTGCTCTTTCTATCTAGCTCTAAAAAATTAATTTCAAACTTTAGGAAAGACATGAAAGAAGAATTTTAGATGAAGGATCTAGGAGTACTAAGATACTTCTAAAAAATCCATGTAGAGAAAGATGAGAATTCATTAAAGATTAATAAAAAAATATATACTCAAAGCATCATAAAAATATATGGCCTAAAAGATACAAGAATAACCATCACTCTACTCCCTCCAAACCTTAAACTCCAATTAAAAGACAAAAGTTCCTTGGTTTATGCTTCTATCTATATAAGCATGATAAGATTCTTAAGGCTTCTTTATCATTAAAAGATTTATATTGTATTTTTAGATCCTATCTTTCAAGTTCCATGAAAGAACCTATACTTAGCCACATGAATGCCCTTAATCATTTCTTGAAATATGTAAAGGGACCATGCAGTTTTCCATAAAATTTGTCAAATGTGATGAAAACTTATATGCACTTTATGATGCTTATTGCTATGGATATATTCAAGAAAGAAAGTCTACATTAGGTTCAATAATCTTTCATGGGGCCAAAACCCATATATTTGAGTAGCAATAAGCAAAATGATTGAGCCTTATCATCACATGAGGCTAAATTTATTACAATGGTATATTACATACAACATATTTTGTGGCTCAAGAAGCTCTTCATTCAATGAGGATTCAAAGTATTTTTTTCCATTAATCTTATGGTAGATAACACATCAATAATTCAACCCTCAAAGAAGAATGTCCTCACAAAATGTCCAAGCATGTTAACATTAAAGACTGCTTCATCAAGCATGAAATAAAGGAGGGCAATATCTTATCCAAGTATGTGTCTACTCCAGATTAATTGGTTGATTTCCTTATAACATATAATTTGAACTATCTATTTTTTGTGACACTTTGGACTCCCTTCCTATCAGCAAAGTTGTAATCCCTAACTCATAATTAAAAATTACTTAGGTAGGGGTTCTTTCAAACTTGAGTTTAGGTGTTTTCTGGTCTCTAGAAACACCAAGGCCTAGATACCTCCAAATAAGGCTCAGTGGTTTTATGAGCAATGTGTTTTTAGATTTACACTTATTATAAATCTTATACTATCTTAAAGTTTTAATAGAAAATCATAGTTTAATAAGGGATTCAAATTTCAAAACTCTATTCTATAAGCCAAAATATTTTTTAACTTCATCAAAGGAACTTATCACATACAATATTGATCATAAGCTATCTATACCAATCATTCCTTTCATTAAATGTATAGAAAAAATCATAAAAATCTATTTCCAATCTTCCCTAGAGAAATTCCACAAGAAAAACTAGAAATGGAGCAAGATCCAATGGGTTTATTGTATAAAATAGTATGATTGGATGAGATATTAAACATTAAATTGAGATATCACCAATATGAAAGATTACTTTGAAATACGAAGTTATTCTAAATAATCAATATCAAAAAAATTACTAAATGCATGGTTATAACAAGTAATTAAAATAATTCCAAGGAAAAGAAATGCAAGATATGCTATCATTTTATAAATATCTAAGAAACAATGATAGAAAGGAAAAATAAAAGTAACTCACAAATCAGAGAAAAAAGCTAAAAGAAATCTTACTTAAAATTTCCATTATAAAATCAATAGTATCTTTAATATTTTTTCTTCTTTGGGCCCCTCCGCATCCTTTTTTATGTTTTTTCCAAAAAGGCCTTGCATTTATATAATAAGAAATGAGGCCTCTAGTTTAGATAATTGATCTCTTTTAGTATTGGCCCAATCTACAAATTCAATGGTCTTTGCATTGGCTTGATCCAAAGGTTCCTTTCTACCTTTAATTGCATTAATATTGGTCAAAACTATTTCTTCTTGTTCTTTCATGGCCATTAGCTCATTGAAACACCCAAGGAAAATTCATGTTACAACACATACCCAAAATTTTTGTAATTTAGTGAAAAAAATAAAGGTAGATGCAATGACCTTATTTTCCCAAAACATATTACATTATGATCCTATATTACTATAATTTAAGGTAGTTTTTAATATAAAATATGAGATGTGTATCCTATACATTGTAAATCTCATACATCCTAGCTTGTGGGGCTAAATAATGTTTTACAAGCTATAACTACCTTATATTCCAAGTTGTGTAAGTTCTAGGTTCCAAGTATTCTATCTTGTGGTGATTAAAAGTTACTTCTAGAACTACAAAATTTGATATTTTAATTCCACACACTGAGTCATACAATTACACATGTTTGATGACCTATGACCACAACATGTGATATTTTGGTTTTAACTTCATATGTTGGCGATCCCAATTCCACATGCTAGGCAATGTGTGGAGGCAATGTATGGGGTAGGAAAATTAGCTAGAATTGCTCACACATTGTAGAAAGGAATTCTGAACATGGTAGAATTTTCCCAAAATCTATTAACAGTCATGGTAGAATTAATCAGGAGCAAATGAAGGATCCATGACCTATTTAAACAAGAATTTGTCTCATGGAAAGGACTTTTTGGAAAAATTTTCAATCAGCTTGAACTTGATACTTTTAGAGTGGTGAAAATACCCATGATCCCATAACCACTTTCTTCCAAGCATAGATCAAAGTAGTAGATCAATTAGTGATGAGCAAAGTTCAAAAGGTAGAATATAAAAAATACTTGAGGATAGATTTAGCTACAAAACATATCCCACCAGTTATATTGAGTTGCAAGCATATTTTACTTGAGCTCTTGGGAAATAAATCCTTAAAATTATATTCTCTAAGCTTTGTTTCTATGAAGTTTCCATCATTTTAGTACAAGTTTGTAGTTTCATTTGTTTACCACATTTTGCTTTACATTTCTCTATGCTCATGTCCAACATGTAAACTCACTTTTCATATGGTACAAATTTTTATTGCACACATTGATAATGAATTTATAAGTCATTGGGTGATTGAAAAACTTTTCTAGGGTGCTTTATATCCTTTTCACATGTCTTGTGAATCTGAAGTTAAAACTATTTTTTCTCTAAAACTTTTGGCTACCTAGCACTAAATTTTTTAGATGCTATAGTTTTTTGGTGCTAGAAGAAGGACCTTTGCTTAATGTTTTCACTAAACCTAATTCCAATGTTTTCCATCAAGCTATCACAGGATGGTGTTGGTTATCTTGGACCATAGGCTCATTCATAGTGGAAAGAGACACCCTAATGACAAATGGTTTTTTGGGAGGCATAAGTGGTGGTATCCTTATGATAAAAGGAGTTATTAAACTAGATGAATTTGAAGCCCTTTCATCATAAGGGGATATCCAAACCATGTTATTATTAACATTGAACATAGTAATGGTATAGGGGTAATTATTAGCATTTAGCAAGTCATTGTATAGTTGCATGTTATAGTTCTAGGACCTAACCAAGTTTGATGTATCTATGACTAAATCAACACTATCTATCATTTTATAAAAATCATCTTTTAAATCCAAGAAAAATTTATTTTCATGGCTAAGTATCTAATGGTAATGGTAGAATCAGTCTAGTTTAAAGTATTTGAGGATGGGTAGATCATCCTTTGTGGCTAAGTATCTTACGAGGGTTCTTTGTTAGTTGTTTTTATTGGATATGGTTACTCTTGAGAAACTAATCAAGAAGCTTGAATGATTTTATGGGTAATTTTATGTATTTAGATTAGTCATTCTTTTCAAAATTTGGCCTAGGAGGGTCAGAGGTGGAAGCACCTAATATTGATGATTCAACAATGGTGTCAAGGACTTTTGGTTGCATGGTCTTTGATCCCTGTGTTATTGTTTTTCTTTGTCAACAATGGCCATGACTTCATGGTTCAATTTTTTCTTACTCTTATATTTTTTTGTATGTTGGCTCTTGTACATTATGTATGTTGGATCATTACTATCTTCTGTAGCATATTCTATGTTTTTTATTTAGGAAAAGGCTTGGCTAAGTAATTGTTGATTGAGATTGGTGCACTACTATAATGGGTGTTAAGATGAACATAGTAGGGAAGAAGGGAGAAGACTAAGGAGCTTGGTTCATAAAGGAAACATGAGGTGTGGAGTTAGGGATGGTTGCTTATGGAGTTAACTATTGGAAAAGATTTCTTATGAATGTGTTCAATTCATGCTTTTTTTTATAATCATCTTGGTCCTCTTGGTCTTGGTCTAAGCTAATCTCTTCACCCGCCTTGTCAATGTCCATTAGTTATGTTAGCATACACGTATGAAAGTACATTAGTTCAATTTGGTCATAGGTTGAGGAAATGTCCTCTTTCCTATTTTGATGGATGATCTCGAATTCATGTTTGGACTCTACTTTGATATGTGGGATGACAAGGATAGCTTGGATCTTAGTGAAATGAAGTTATAGTACTCATTAATATTTTCATAATCTAGACTTTGGCCCCTCCACCTAAGGAATTATCTATGTTGTACCACTGTCAAATCCTTGGGATCATAAATACAAATGGATTCTTAATTAGAGGACATGTGTATGAAGTTGTATGGTAACATTGTTGAATGACTAAGAGGCATAAAATGTGTAAGGACAATGTATGAAAGTCCTAACTTATGAACTCTAATGTGTAAGAGTTTCAAGTTGTCAAAATCTCAACGTATAAGCTAAGCTTGTATTAAGCTAACTTGTAAAATGTATTAAGCTAACTTGTAAAATGTATTAAGCTAACTTGTAAAATGTAATAAGCTAACTTATAAATTGTAATAAGCTAAATTATAAAAGTTCCAAATTTTTAAACTGGCGACGTATTTAGAGTTTTAACTTATGAAACTCCCATGTATTAATTGCAATTGCAATGAAATATTAAAAATTAAAAATTTCTCATGAAATTTTCTAATTTTTAGCTACATTGAAAAAATAGGAAATGGGCTTCAATATGTTCAACTAAACATAGGAAAATTACAAGGTGTAGGTGAAAGAACTAAGGAAACTAATATGCATAACAACTAGAAAATTCAAATTTAAAACTTCCAAGAGTAGGGAGTTGAGGTGGTGGTGTGCATTGCAATGATTAAAATTAAGTTTTTTAAAAAATTATATATTTGTAGGAAAGAGGGGCAACACTACAACTATGTTGTGAAAATGTAATGGAAAAATTATTTTTTAAGCTGAAAATTTATTTTAGTTTTATATATTGAAGTTTTTGAAAACCCAAAACAATTTTTGATGTTATAAATATGTTGACAAGAAATGGCAAAAATAGGCAATGTATTGGAGGATAGGTTTTGAGAAAGAATTTAGGTAAAGGCCCTCCTTTTAGTGCTAGAAACTCTAATGACTGGAAAATTTGGTGCTAGAAAATCAAAAATCCTAGTGTAGCAAAGTTTAACCCTAGATCCAAGAAGCCTTGAAAAAGGATCCAAAGTAACTCAAATGATCTTGTCAATCAATTGATGACTTATATGTCTGTTATCGAATGTGATAAAATAAAGGCAAAAACAAATGGTTAAACAAAATGTATAGCATAGCAACTAGAATAGAGAGAAGAAAAAATGACAAAGCAAGTAATCACTACAAATTTTTTTTTAATCACTTTGAGAAATAAAATGTTGGAAATAAAGGTTCAAAAACTATAGATTATGGGTTTTGAAAACTTCAGAAATATAAGAATATCTTTGAGTTTTGATGAATATTGCAAGATTCATTTTGCTACAATATTCATACAAATATGCTTTTTAACTTTAGTTGTCATTGATTTTCTCTACTATGATAGTCTAGATTGGTTGAGAAATAGCTATGGAATTTTAAATTTTTGCTCTACTCTAAAAGTCTCTAGCCCTGTTGAAAGAAAAATGATTCAAGATTCCTTAAAATGATGAAAAATTTTGCTTAAATAGGTTGTGAATTTTTTCATTTTTTGTTTATATGATTTTGCCATGATTTCTAACTAATTCTGCCACATTTTGGAAGCTTTTTATGGCCAACATCTACAACATATCATACACCAATATCTTTGAATTTTTTGGGCTGAAATACCAATGTATTTAACACTTTCTAAAATCCAAAATTACAGCCCATGAACCACCAATGTATGTATCTTTTCTTGCCAAATTTGATGTCACATTTGGGCTATTTTCATGGCCCAAACTCCAATCTATATGCCACCAAAGTTTTTGGCTTTTTGTTGCCAATTTTGGTAACATATTAATGTTTTGAGCCATCACACATTATCTTAAATGAAATTTACAACTTGTGAGTTATAAAATTCATTTTACACATGAGAAATTCATTAATCCATAAGTTGCACATAATCTTCATGCCCCCTTGGGAAACCTTCTATTTGATAATGATGTCATTTAGTTTGAAGAACAAAGGGGCAACCTATCAATAAGCCATGATCTACATCATTAGTGACTACATATTAGGGTTATTGAATGATAATGTTAATGCTATAGCTATTAAGTCCAAAATAGCCAATGACCATGGTCATGACCTAAACCTAGTACTTCAATGATGTCTCAAATATAAGCTTAGACTTAATCCTAAGTACTATGTCCTTGGTGTTAAATTCAATAAGATGCTTGGTTTCATAGTATCCGAGGAAGGGATACAAGTTGACCCTAATAAGGTTAAGAGCATAACCAATTTGAAAATACCTATAAAATTTAAGAAACTATGAGATTTATAAGGTAAACAGTAATTTATTCATAGGTTTATCTTAAGACTCATAGATATGCTACAACCCATGAAACACTTACTTAAAAAGGGAGTTTACTATGAGTGGATTGATCAATGTCAAGAAGCCTTTGACAATATTAAACAAGAATTGGTCCAACTACCTATCATGTATCGTTCTTATATGGATAAATAATTCTACATCTACCTTGCAATATTTGAAATCTCCATGGCATTTTTTTCTCTATTAAAAATGAGATGATGGAGTAGAGTTACCTATCTACTACTTGAGCCATGCATTGGTAGCATATGAGGCCTAATACACTAAGGTTAAAAGGCATTGTTTAGCCTAGTCTTGTCTCTAAAGAAGCTGAGATACTACCTCTTTAGGAGTCAATTCAACATTGTATGCAATGATAACATGCTAATACTCATAAAGAACAACATCTATGAGAGTAGCCAAATAGCCTAGTGGAAAACCATAATAGCTAAGTTTGACCTACATTACATCTCCCAAGTGTTAATGAAATATCAAGCTATATTAGGAGAACTTACTAATTTCTCAATTAAGGATCATGTAGCCATAGATCTTGAATTTCCTTATGATCATGTCAACATTGTCAATGAAGTACTTGAAGGATATGTGATCATCATGCACTTTGATAGATATTTGATTACCCATGGAGTTAGTGTTTAGCCTTAGTCTTGTCTCTAAAGAAATAGAGACACTACCTTTTTATGAGCAAATCCAACATTGTATGCAAGGATAACATGCTAAGATTATAATGATCAACATCTATGAGAGTAGTCAAATAGCTTGATGGAAGACCATAACAATTGAGTTTTATCTACATTACATCTCCCAAGCCTCAATGAAAGATCAAGCTATAAATAGACAACTTACCACTTCCAAAATTGAGGATCATGATCATGTCAACATTTTCAATGAAGTACCCAAAGGATATGAGATCATCATGCACTTTGATAGACCTTTGACTACACATGAAGACAATGTAGCTACCATCATCACAATATCCTCTAGTGGCATACAACCTTTTGCTTATCATTTCAAATTCCCATGTACTAACAACATAGAAAAATATGAAAGGTTAATCAATGGAATGATGATATCTTATAACTGAGGAATTACATGTTTAATGATAAAAGGTTATTTGCAACTAGTGGTTAACCAACTAAAGTCTACACATGCAAAGCTAAACATTTACAATCTAACTATGAACTATCCAAAAAACTCATGCTACAATTTATAGATGTTGATATCCAACATATTTTCTAACCAAAGAACACCTTATTCAATGACATTATCATATTAACTTTAATTTTGACATTTGATGTGTTTAGCAAAGTATCTTCCTTGATGGAGAATTATTCTCTTTCCATCACGTAGAATACTAAAGAAACCACTATAGCCACCATCAGTAATGTTCCTCGACAAGAGTGATATGATGACATTAAGTTTTAGCTAATGCAAGGTAAACCTCCACAAAACCTAACTAGCCCTAAAAAGGATATTGTACATAAAATATCAAAAACAATACAACATTGTAGCTAATATTACATTATGTCAAAGGTCCTATGATGGTATATTGTTAGTATGCCTAAGTAAAACAAAAGACCTCATGGTTCTTCAATAGGTATATAAGGGTATATGTGAAGTACATATAAGACCTAGAGCCATATCCACAAAGATTAGATGCTTAGGATACTATTAGACATACATGGAAAGTGACTACCTACAAAAGGTTAAAATTTGTGAGATCTATCAACCATACAACAACCTAATACATATGTCATTAACTGAGTTAAATACTACCTAGATCACATGACCATTTCAATGATGCGAAATTGATATATGAAAACATATAACTCTTTATTTTTCTTCAGGGCATAGCTTCATCATTACTACAACTAAGTATTTCACAAAGTACATTAAAGCTATTCCACTAAATAAAACAATAACACAACAAGTTTCAAATTGGTATTGGATAATATCGTATCCCATTTTTTCCTACCTTTAATGATCATCATAGAAAATGGACCATAATTTAGTAGCTAAGAGATGCAAATATTTTATCAACAATTAAATATTAAACATTCATTTTCATCACCATACTATCCACAAGCTAATGGTCAAGCTAAAACAAATAATGAGGTCATTATAAAACTCCTTGAGAAAATGTTAAGCAATGGTAAATGCAAGTATCATGAACAACACCTGTATGCTATTTGGACCTATAGGAAAACCTTTAAAATTATAACCAAATCCATCTGTTATAGCCTACTTTATGAGTTTGAAGTTTTGTTGCCTCTTAAATTGCAAGTTCCATAAGGATAGCTCTGTCTGAATTCATTAATGATGAGAAGAATAAGGAGATGCATATCATTCAGCTTGATTTAATGAAGAAATAGAAAATAGAAACACTAGATAACATTGAAAAATATTAAGATAAGTAGAAATAATGGAATCATCACAATCTAAATAGGTGGAAAGTCAAGGAAGAAGACCTTGTCCTCAAGATCATTCTCAAACATGTAGATAAGTCCTTGGATAATTGGAAACGACCTTTCTTGATTCCCAAAGCTTATGATAATAGAGCATCCAAGTTGATGGACATGGATGGAAATGAGTTGATCAATCCGATCAACCATTCCTATCTTGAATCTTATTATATCTAACATATTTTCTTGTAGCCTTTATTTTCCCTTATTTACAATTTTAAATGGATGATGATCATTGATAACTTTATTGGCCTACAACAAGTAAGTGCACATGACCTCTTATTGTATTTCTGGCATCTCAAAAGACTACAAACTTTGTATTAATCTATTAAACAAAACATAGATTTTTAATGTTCTACTATTTGTAACCAATTATGGCCTGTATCTATTTTTTCTTTAACATGGCCTTATGTAATCTCTTGTAATCATATGAATTCATTAAGCTATTTTCTAATCCTCTTCAAGTTGTGCTTTTAGGATGATCTTGAAGTCTCACAAAAGTATGACTCATCATAGTGCTAAGTTACCAAGGGATCTCAATGCATGAGATTTGATTAGCTTATTTGACCTTTTCAATGATGCTTATCTCACATCATCTCAGTTAATCCTCTTGAGTCATAACCTCATAACTAAATTGTAGCCTTCCTTACCTTGCTAACAATGGAAACCTATGTTTTAAATTCATGAACCATGATCATGTGACATCTCCCTCAACATTCTCTACTACTCAATTCACTGAATGTAGCACATCCCATTCAACAAGAAAATGAAGCAAAGTTTGGCCTTGGCAATGAAACCAAATGAAGGTTTTTACCCTAAAAATATGAGGAAGCAAATTACTAAGATAACCAAGGGGCTGATGCATACTAAGGTGGAATTTAAAGGTAGAAATAATTGTAATTTGATTGGAATTTAAAGGTAGAAATAATTGTCTTATTTGCCCATTAAAAATATTACATTTTGGCCTTATTTTGGCAAAGTTTTTGACCATTTTTAATGTAAAAGAGTGAGATTTATAGCCCACACACTATGAATTTTCCTTATGCTAGTGTGTGAGATTGAAAAATAATTGAACATGATGTCATTTTATCCATATGCTATACCACCCTATCCCACACACTATGCATGTGTGTGGGACAATGTGTGGAGCTAAAATGTTCCACATCTTGGAATTTGGGCCATGAAAATAGCCCAAATATGCTACAAAATTTGGTAGCAAAAATCGCATATGTTGGTGGCCCATATGCTATAGTTTTGGGTGGTGAAAAGTGTCATATACATTGGTGTTTTAGGTACAAAAGGTCAAAAATGCTGGTAGTACACATGTTGTAGTTTTTGACCACAAAAATGATCCAAATATGCTTTACAAATGTCCAAAATTTTGCAAAATCAAACTACCAAAGAATCATCAAATTAATGCCTTACTTAAGTAAGAATTAATGGAGTTTTCAAGACTTTTAGATCATTTTGCGTTCAGCAGAACTTTAGACTTTTAGAGAAGAGTAAGATCTAAGAGTTCATAACCTTTCCCTCAGTAGAAATCATCAAGAGTAGAGAGAACCTATTGTAGATAATGTTCAAAACTAGATCGGTTGAGATAGACAAGTGTTGATGTAGTGGTAGAACACATCTTATAATCTACATCAAACTTTAAGGATATTTTTGTACTCTCAATATTTTAAAGCCCATGATCTATAATCTTTGAACCTTCCACTTTTCAAAAATTATTATAATAGTCCATAAAAATTTTATAGCTGATGAGAGTGGTTACTCTAGCAATTACTCTAATTATTAGAGTGGTTACTCTAGAGGTTACTCTAGCAGTTACTCCAATTATTAGAGTGGTTACTCTAGTAGTTATTCTAATTATTAGAGTCGTTAATCTAGTAGTTGCTTTAGTAGTTATTCTAATTATTAAAGTGATTACTCTAATTATTAGAGTAGTTGCTCCCTAATTTATAAATACAGTGCCTAGGCACACGATTGAGAGGAAGTCTTTTAGCAGTCAAGTAGAAAAACTCTTGTATTCTATTTGAAAGTTAGACTATTTTCCAAGTGTCCACAGTAGGAGGTCTAAGTGTGGATGGATATTTATTTGAGCATTGTGTACCTAAGCATACCTTGTGTACGACAATAAAGACAAGCTCTTTGATTCATACTTGCAGCATTTCAAATTTGTTTTCTTACGCAATTATTTTATTTTATTTTATTTTATTTTATGCACTTTACATTTCTGCTATTAGCACAACAATTCATTTTGATCAATTAAGCAAATTGTTAAGTTACACAAGCATGACCACTTCGAGCATATGTGTAATGCTTGGTAACCCAGTAATGATTAGTGTTTGGTAATCCTAGTAGTGTTGCACTAGTTCAAGATGTGTACAAAGAGTGGTAATAGATGCTAGTGTTAGGATTAGTTAGAACTTATTTAATGAGTAGTTAAGTTAAATTAGCCACTTAGTTACCTCTCTCCTTCCCTACTAGTGTAGGACATAAAAACATAAAAGCTATAAAAATCATATGCCTCAAGCTTACTTAACCATACAATCATGACATACAGGTAAGCTTGGGAAGACAACAATCAACCATCCCATCCTTGTTCCACAAATATGCATAAGCACTTAGTCCTTGGAATTTTACCGAATCATGCTTGAAATGCTCATATTCATATGTTTGAGCGTAGGGGTTCCTCACCGCTCATCATTGGCATGGTTGCTGGGTACTTAGTTGTTTGTGCGCTAATTAGAACATAGGAAATCATTCACATCATTAGAAAAAACCAATAGGATTGATTAAGAAAATAATAAATAAGAATACATTGCACACTGAACAAACAAGTATGTCTCCTTCTTCATACAAAAGCACCTCACTGCCTAGGTCTGAACAAGAAACAATTGGTGGTGTAATACATATGACGTTGATCTGCCAGTCACTCAACAGGTTCAAGTGATATATACTTATCCCAATGAGTATATACTATAGTTTACCTTTATCCTTAATTAAGGTGAAAAACTATGATGGCAAGACTTAGAAGGGAACATAGTGTTACTTCCCGATCATTCAGTTCCAAGCATGCTTCTTTGTGCCCTCACACAAATTAGCATATCACACTTACATGCAAAATATGTTGTGCAAGACCATGAATTGAGAGAATACCATCCCAAGGAGGCACAACATCAAAGAGATTTATAATAGGAGAGACATCATAAGTCTTTGAAGGGTAAGTTTTCGTAGGATTCCCCACATGTTTTAAGTGAAAATGAGGGTGGTGAACCTAGCTCACGTAGTTGGCCACACAATGATGTTCCTCACCTTAAATTTGGCCAAGGGGTTGTGTATTAGAACCTTCATTTTACTATTCATAACCTAGCCTTTGATATCCACAGGCACAAAGGGTTTGAAAAATGGACACAAACTCATGATAAATGTGGAAATTCTAATCACTATTGCAATTGAGGTCGAGACTACAGAGGAGAAGGTAGTAGACACTATCATGGTGATGGTTCTCCTTCTTCCTCACCTTTATCATCTCCTTCATCCTCTTCTTTAGTATCTAGACATAGTCATAAGGAAAAAGACCATGGTGATAAAGGTAGGCAAAGTCGAATTCATAGAAGAAAAATCCAGGAAAAGGGACAAGGGCACTCTAGAGAGTCACGACATAGAAGAAGGGAGAGTAGGGAACAACATAGCCATTATAGATGCCATGGAGGAGATGATCATGATGAACCCCTCCTCGCTACTCAAAGTATCTTGGACATAACTAAGGTTGTTAAAATTCCAGCAAGGCACTAGAAAGATAGTAGAATCAAGAGATTAGATATGAACAATATCCCATGATTTGAAGGGGGATACAACAATGATCCTTATAATCACTTACAAGAATTCCATGATGCGTTTACCTTACAAAATATAGAGAAAAATGGAAAAATCTTAAGTTATTTCCATGGACACTAGTTAAAGAAGTGGAAATCTAGTATTGCTCTTCAGAATTAGAATCGATTTGTAGGTGAAGTACTATGCTAGAACTATTTAATGACAAGTAGCAAACGTACTCCCAAGTGTCTAACTTGTGAAAGGAAATCCAAGGCTAGAAACAAGAAGGAAATGAACCCTTGGATGTTTCCATGGGTCGATATTATGCACTATTACACTGTTGTCCTAGCCATGGTTATTCGCAAAGGGATCAACTATGCATCTTGTGGATGGGCTTAGGCATCAAACAAGAAGAACCCTTTGGGAACTATGCCTAAGGAAGACTATTCGAACTTAGGTCCCATAAAATTCAAAGAATATTGGAGCAAGTTGTTAAGGAAGAAGGTGAGTTATGGAAGTGAGAAAGTGTGGTAGAGTATAACTAAGATCCTTCCCTATGAAAGAGGGGAGTAAGATTTTGTGAGGATGAAGAAGAGTCACCACTCAAAGAGATGGTGAATAGGAAACCTTTTCCTATCCAAAAGTTGACATCAGAAGTATCAGCAAAGGTATACCAATTATCGAATTTCCTAGTTAATATATTTTAATCTATTCTTAAAATAGTAGAGGAGTCTAGAGAGCAAGGTAGTGATCATGAAAAAATAAAAAAGAGAGAAGCTAAACATGCACGTAGCAAGGGCAAGGGAAAATTTTCAATCATCGAAGGGGTTGTGGATTTGGAAATATATAATGATAGTGGATGTGAAATATGTTAATATGACCATCCTTAGAGATGTTTCCCTATAATCTCACATTTGCAAGAGTCTGGATTGTATGCAATCAACCCACAATTGAACAAATGGCAAACACCCCAAAGTTTACCTTACTAGCAAGGTAACCTAAGACAGTTCCATCAACCCTTAATATATTATCCAAGTGGAACTCCACCACAACTAATTGAGCAATATCAATAGTGGCAACACCCAAAATAATGGGGAATGCCACCACCAAGGAAATAGTACCCTTATCGAAAACCTGACCTATACAAATATTACATGCAGTAGCCAATCTCCCCATGTGACTGTACTAGTCACATCACTCCTCAACCTCACTACTAAGCCTACGAGTATTATGGGGCTCCCTCTTCTAGATGTGATATTCCACAAGCATATCATCCTTCTCATCGAGCTACATCTCTTCCACCAATAGCTCCACTACCACCTGTTCTAGCTATGCAGGGTGAAATCCCTACCTAGCCCTAGCAACATAATGCCACAAGGGTTATTAACTCTCAACATAATATTGGTTCCAAAAACCACATGAAGAAAAGGCATTTTTTTAGAACCAATAGACCAACCAAACCCTTGTAATCACAAGAAACTAATTCCTTAGATGCCTCAATATCAATCAAAACTTTGAGGCCTCCTTCAACTCAACCACTACACTCAATGCATACGACCATGCTAACACATGCCATCACTAATTGGATCAAAGTTAGCCACCTTCCCTAGAAATTATTTGATCCTGGGAGTCCTTTGATATACATACAAATCACTAGAAATGTATTGTGCTAGGTTTTTTTGGATTCAAGTTTTGGTATCAACTTGATTTGTCAAGAAATGTACAAGGCCTAGAACTTGCCTCCATTGAAAAAGAGCAACATTCACTTAGAGTTGGCTGACCAATCCATCATTATCCCATTGGGACTAGTTGAGGACATTGTTATCACTATTTGTGAATGGTCATACCTAGTTGATTTCCTAGTGATTTAGGTGAACAATAATAGTAAGGGGAACTTCTCAATCATAATGGGAAGAGCACCATCGATGCATACCTAGGAATCCTTGATATTTCATTAGAAATATCAAAGGAAAATACATTCAGAAAGATCAAGAAGAAGAAAGTTTCATGCATCACATATAGTGACATATGGTGTAATTACGTGTAGAGGACATGCTTTGTACAAAGTTTAGCATTTCCTCATGAAATTAGTGTGCACAAGTGATTAACATACAAAGATACCTATATGCAATAGCCACATAATAGGAAGGCACCTAGTGGCTAATAATTGATCAAGAAAGTAGTTCAATCATATCTATGGAACCAACTGTGGGTTTGACATGCACTTACATTAATAGCATAGATACATTAGAGCAAGTTCACTACCAACTTCCAAGTCTCAACCTTGAAAATATCAACTAGGGAAAGTTAGAAATCCTTGAGAAATTTAAGTAGGAGC
>MNCI01027806.1:520290-544483 GCA_015680685.1 Gnetum montanum | reverse complement strand
AAAATATCTTGGGTGGTTGCAACCATAAAAGAGATAAAAAAGCTACAATGGACAAGTGGTCTCATGTAGTTACAATATCATGGAATATTTAAAACACAATTCTTAAAATATATGGGGATATAAGCTATAGTTACAAACTTACTTCATACATATATATCCAAATATATGTAATGTGATTTTAATGTAAACACTTCAATGTAATGTGACCTTGAACAAGGTAACCAATATTGCAAATTTAAATGGTAGTAAATGATCTATTTCACAACTTGGATGAATTATAGCAGGTCTCTAAGACTTCATACGATGAGCACCTCATATTGTGAATATATATTAGTTAATTTTGAGAATGATTTTCGAGAAAGTGGTGAAATGATTATCTTCTTTTCCCTGCAAATCGCATGTTGGAGGTTTCTTTACCGTTCCAGGGCAACGGTCTTTCGTTTATCTCTGCCCAGAACCTGCAAGGAATGACACATGTTTGTGTAAAATTCGGAATGTAGCACAGCAAACCGCGGATTCAAACTGCCTCCACGCAAGAAATCTCTGTAACTGCAATTCGATCATCACGCGCTGGAGGAGAAGGGTTTTTTTTTTGTTTTTTTCCTTTTTAGCGCAACTGCGGATGTGCGGGACAGAATACAGAAAAAAGTAGGTTCAAAATTTGGGGGTTTTCCACGACCGCGTGTTGGATTGGCATTGCCATTGCAGCCTTCGCCTGCTTTTGCTCGCCAGCTGTCTGCGCTATTGTCGTTGCTCCTGTAACAGAAATCCGATTTTGCCATCGCGCTGGAAGAAAAGGAATTTTTCCTAAAACAAGGCACCCTAAACAAAGGGTTTTAATTTCTGTTTGCCCTCCTAAATTGATTTAGGGCCTCCCGCATTTTTCTTCTCCTTTCCTGCGTTTTTCCTGTTTATCTCCCTGCCACTGTTTCTACCTTTGATCTTGCCGTGGATTCGTAGTCATCGCCGAACAGCGTAGCCTTGAAGAAATTCATGATCGCGAAACCCGTGCAACTGCCTCCTGCGTCTGCGATTGCGTCAAGGTCTGCCCTCAAGAAGCGTGTGCGGCTCTCTCTTTGCCACTCCGTTCCGCTCCGCCGATTTTGATGCCTCTGTCCGTTGTTGCTTCTCTTGCCGCCTGCAGCTGCTGCTCATCCGCCGTCTTCTGCGTTCGTCATGATCGTGTGTCATCTACTCCCACAAACACGGTTTGTGGTTGAAACGGTTGTCCGGGGTTGCAGGCAAAGGCGTAGGCATGGCAACTGGCTGCATTCTTTTTGTTTTTGATAACCCTTGTTCAGAAAACACAGCTCACTGTGAAATCAGAACAGAGAAGCCCTCCATGACAAGTGTTTGACGAAATGTGAAATGATTTCTTGGCATTTTCTTGCTCAATTCCAGCAACTAGCATCATTACGTTTTTGTTTTTCTTTCTTGTGGTTTTTGATCTTGTTGCTGCAAGTTTCAGTAATTGTTTTCTGGCAAAGCAATGTTCACAGAGAATGAGGATTCTAGTAACGAAGTGCTGAAGAAACCTGTTCCTGTTTATCCACTTAAATATTTACTTTTGCACAGTATATTGTTTGAAACTGTCTTGTGAAATAATGAAACTGTTCTCATGGTTTCTTATAATAATACAAGCACCTCTCTCATTCTGCAGCATTTGCTTATAGAGAAATATATTCTCCACCTTTACAGAGGAAATACTTCACCCTGCCTGGACTGCTGAATTTGCAGTATTCATAAACTAGCCTCATTGAATTATAAAGTGGAACAACATATTGATGATTTTGTATTTCTCAACCAGGCTTTTCTCATATGTGTTTTTCCTAAAAATATGAGAATGTCTTTGTGTACTTATTCTCCTTCTTTTTTTTTTAAACTGAAAATCAAGCTACTTCTTCACAAATTCTTAAGTAATTGAAGCCTGCTCCATGAAATGGCTAAATGTGACAACAGCATCTTATCACAGTAGCAAGTCACCACATTGTTCTGATGTGCATGATTAGACTAGTTGATCCACTCAAGAGTGCACCTCCCCCCTCATCCTTATTACAACCTATGCACATTCACTTTGTTATCCTAATATCCTCTCATCTCCCACATACTCATGATTATACATCCCTTGGATGTATACACAGTGTGATGCACATGGCATCCTCTTCACATCAACTATAGAACCCATGGTCAATGTAACATAACTCGTCCTATGGGGAGCCTCTATTGCATGGTTAAAGCCTAGGTGAATGTAATACGAATCATCCCTGGGAAACAAAGCCCATCTTCTCGATGGCCAACTTGTAGCTAACATTTAGTAGTAAGTCGAACACAAAGAAGGTTCACCTCACAACTCAAAAAAGAAGCAATAGGGAAAAACACATCCCCAAGAAAATTGGCAATGCTTCAGTTTCGTAATCAGCCCAGCCTTGGATTAACTTTGATGCTCTCATAATCACTCTGATGACAGTTCAACATTTCAGGGGCAAACCACTTCATGCCATGGTCACTGTCAACCATGCTAAATTTGCATCTTACACCATGATCCACTATTTGCATTTCATTCTTGCAGTTCAAATTTCATCTCTCTAGCATTGCCTATACCCCTTTGTCCCTTCGCATAACCTTATTCCCATGGCACTCTTGAGCATGGTAAAATGACATCCCATCTTGTGAAAACAAGTGATGTTGGTGACATGTCTGTTGTGGTGTTTTGTAATTCTTTGTCAATGTCTCTCAGGCTAATCCTCCAGACGTCAACAAAAAGGGGCAATTGAAACACCACAAAATTTTAGGTCTCGGCATCTTGACTACAAATTTGGCTAAGTGTCAAAATGATTCACCCTGTTACACTGCATAACATAGCATAGCATAGCACCCTGTTATGTTGCATAGCATAGCACAGGATAACACCCTATCACATTGCGTAGCATAGCATAGCATAGCACCATGTCACACTGTGTAGCGTAACACCATCTATTGCAGCGTAGCACCCCATCTACTGTAGTGTAGCACCCTATCCAGCATTGCAGCCAACATCCCATGTCCTGCACATAACACGGGATGAGCGTGGTCCCACCCACCACACTTCCATGTGGCACATGATCTGCATTTTGAACTAACCCTAGCCCTATAAATACCCCTACATCCTCTTTTGAAGGGGTAGGAAGGGGGAAGAGGGTTGGCATTCATTTCTCACCAGTAAGGTAGTTGGCACTTCCATTTTTGGCATTTGGTACTTTGGCATCTTAGTACTTAGCTCCATGGGCGAATGAGACCCAAAGCACACTACACCAGTAGAGAGGCACAACTACACTGCACAATACACTGTATCCCCATTGCAACCCTGTACAACATTGCATAGTACACCGTGGCTACCAACCCGATAAGCATAGTTCATCACAGTGAGCACTAGACTTCATGGCTTGACACCAACAAGGTTGTCATTATGCTCCCACTGCGCCTATTGTACACTATGTATACCTTTGTGAATTACCTATGCCCCCTCTTTTGGGGTGATGCATCTTCTTACTCAAACTCTCTTTTTGTCTTATTACAGCATTTACTTTGCATTATCAAGTGTTTGATCATGTCTACTATTCCCTTCATGCGCTTTGATATGTTTCTACTATTGCACGTCCCACGTTTTCTTTCATTTCAACCATCATGTGTTATGTTTTAAAGTTACTGATCGCAAAAGGTTATTTGACACCTTGTAAGTTCTTGTCTAATCGACTAGACCATTCAGGGCACCTTGTTTTTATTTTCTCCAATACAACCCTCGCATGGATTCAGGGTACAACTGTACGCCTGGCGACCTCTCGGTGTTCCAACCACTAACGTTTTCGGACATCATAAAGAGTGCTATGGGAATAAAGTTATGTTGAGGGATAAGGAATATAGGCAATGGTAGGGAGATGTGATTTTAATGGTGGAACTGAAATGCAAATAATGGATCATGATGTAAGATGAAAATTTAGCATGGTTGACAGTGACCATGCCATGAAGTGATTTGCCCTTGAAATGTTGACCTCTCATCAGAGTGCTTATGAGAGTGTCAAAGTCAATCTAATGCTGAGCCAATTGTGAAGCTATAGCATTATCAATTTGCTTGGGGATATGCTTTCCCCCATTCTTTTTTCTTTTTGGTTTTCTATGTTGTGAGGTGAACCTTCTTTGGATTTAGCTTACTACTAGATGTTAGCTGCAAGTTGGCCATCAAGAAGATGGGCTTTGTTTTGATGCATCCACATCACATTTTTAGGATAGATGTTTCCTCCCAAGGATGATTCATGTTACATCCACTTAGGCTTTGACCACGCAATAGAGGCTCCCAACAGGATGAGTTGTGTTACATCGACCATGGGTTCTATAGTTTATGTGAAGAGAATGCTATAGGCATCATAATGTGTATGCGTCCAAGGGATGTGTAATCATGAGTATGTGGGAGATGAGAGGATATGGGATGATGGAGTGGATGTGCATAGGTTATAATAAGGATGAGGGGGATGTGCACTCTTGAGTGGCTTAATTAGTCTAATCATGCACATTAGAGCAACATGGTAACTTGTTGCTGTAATGAGATGCATCTTTGCACGACCACCTCCAAGGCTTCATCCTAGAAACACAACTCTGAGAAGATAAGAAAACCACACAACATGAAATGAAAGTGTAAATGCCAGATGTGAAGATGCTACATGTGCTAGATGCGAAGATGTTGTAAATGTGTTAAATGTTGTGCCAGTTGCAAGTGCTCAGGAAGCTAGTGAAAGTGCTAGGGCGATGATGCTGCGAGTCCTCTAAAGGTTGTACTAATGGAAAGTGCTCCAAAAGATCAGCGGGATGGTGGGAGGCGATGATGCTATGAGTTCCCCCAAGGGTTTCACCAATGGTGAGTGCTCAAATAGATCAGTAACATGCTAGTTGAAAGTCCTGGCAGACTGTGAACCTAGTTTAAGGTCTTAGCAGACCATGATGTGCTAGTTTATAGTCCTAGCAGATTATTGGATGCTAGTTTAATGTCGTAGTCGATAGTGGATGTTGTGCTAGTTTAACATCATGAACCAAGGGCAAGCTATTGTGCCAGTTTAATGTCATGAACCAAGGACGAGCTGTGGTGCTAGTTTAACACCATGAACCAAGGATAAGTTATTGTGCTAGTTTAGTGTCATGACCTAAGGATGAGCTGTTGTGCTAGTTTAATGTCATAACCCAAGGATGAGTTGTTGTGCTAGTTTAACGTCATGACCCAAGGATGAGCTATGCCAGTTTATAATCATAGCAGATTGGTTACCTTGCTCATGTAAGGTGCAATGCTGCATGCATGGTTATGCTGTGTGCCTACAAGATCCTGCAAAAATCAACTAGAAAGAAAACAACATCAAGCAACACCTATCGTAAACAGAGTTAAAATGTACGAATGAAAGAAAAGCAATGCAAAAAGTAATAGTTTTAGGTCGTTCTGGGTCGTAGGCTAGTTTAAGGCCTTTTCAGGCCATGTGTTTTTGTTTTTTTATTTTTTATTTTTATGTATTTTTGATGTTTTTCAAATGCAATGCATAAGCTAAGTGGATGGATGCATAAACAAAGTAGAAATGTGTAAACAAAGAAAAATGTGTGATCTAAGTGAGCAGGAAAAATGTAAATGCATAGTCTAGTGTGATGTAAATGAAAGTAAAAAATGCATGGCAAGTGGAGGCAAAGGGTACGTAGGCACCTAGGGCATTTTTGGCCAAGGAAAAGTCTTGGTCATGTAGTTGCTTCATAACCAGGCATGGACTAGGAGGCATGCAAGGCTTAGGGTCCTCTGGGAGGCTATTGGCTTCAACCACTTGTTCAGGTGTGTTAGCCTTAGGCGCTACGTTGGTTGGCATAGGTGTACCACCAAGAAACTCCTCTTCTAAAACTTGTGCCATGTCCATGTTGTGGATAGTTGGAGAGGAGGTGTTATCATCGTGGATGATAACTTGACCACCTTCATATGGAAAGGTGAATTTATTAGTGGATGGAAGAGGAGACGACTCGTAGTTGGGCTAGCCAAGGCCTACCTAGAATTAGATTGAAACCTGACATCTCCTTAATGACAATGAAATATGCACTGGTGGGGAATTTCTCTCCTACCACGAAGGCTAAGTTCATTGTACCCCTGATAGTGACACGTGATCCATTGAATGATTTTAGACATGCGATTTTTATTGACTTGATTTCATCTACCAGGCCTAGCTTGTCGATGATGGAGTATAGGACTACGTTTGTTGTTGCACCATCATTGACATGTACTCTACAGATCATGCACTGCTCAACATGTACACTAATGGATAGTGGGGCTATAGTGACCTCCCCTTGTTTGGGGTTAACCTTGACTACATCGTTGCAAAACACTAGGGGTGTTGAACTCGATTCTTGTGGTGCAGGGGGTAACATCATAGCACAGATTGATGCCTCATCTGCAGGGATGTCCTCTATAATAGGAATGAAGGCCAACATTCATGCCAAGGCTTGGTGATGAGTAGATGAGATCATGACCAAGTTGTACAAGCTCAACGTTGTATTCTTTTGCTTGAGTGTTTGTTTCACCTAGGTTAGTTTTGCTACAAAGTCCTTGTTGTTAGCTGTTGTGTTTGCCTTGACTTCCTCCATGTGGCTTGAGAGACAGATCTCTCGTGGAGGGGACTAGGGCTTGGTTTTCTTGGCCTGCTTGGGGGTAGGGGCCCCAGTGTTTAGTTATTGCTTGTTAATTATAGCCTTTGCTTCAACCATGGGGGTCGCAAGGGATCCATTCATCCTCTTGCATTACCATTTGGTAGGTCTAACTAGGTTAGTAATGGGATCAGCCCTTGAAGGAGGAGGGACCAAGATGTTGCCCATTGTTGGGCTTTGAGTAGGTGAGGGGCCATCACATTGTGGAACCCTTATGACAAACGGTAGTTTAGGAGTTTTTGTATGACCAACTCGTTGTGGCACCTTAATGATGAAAGGTTGCTTAGTAGTTTTTGTTGCTGCGTCATGCCAGTTTAATGTCTTAGTGGATGATTGCTGTGGAACCTTGACCAAAAAAGGTGTTGTAGGTGCCCAAGGTGGTACTTTAATAACAAAGGAAGGCCTCTTGCTTGTGGAGGTTGAGGGGACCCTTGCCTTATTAGGAGACACATGGATCACAAAAGGTTGTTGCACAGGTTTGGGATTTCCACCTATGCTAATGGAGTTTATGACATAGGAGGCATCGTCTCTGTTGGATTAACTCACTGTGTTGAGCACCAGTTGGCCCCATTCTATCATTCTTTGTAAGTCATCCTACAAAGCACGATAATTGTATTTACTATGACCAGCCAATTGGTGGTAATGATAGTATTGGTCCAATTTGAAGTGTTGTGGGATTGGGGGCTTATTTGGTACTACTGAGGTGGGGTTCCTCAACAATTCACAGTACTTGTCATGTTTTTGGTGGGTAATCAATGATATGTGTTTGTGTTGGATTTTCCTAGCTTTCAAGAGTTGCTCCAATAGTTTGAATGATCCTTGCACTCAAAGTTGGACCTTGGGGTAGCCCTTATCAATGTAGGTGAGTTGGTGCTAGAGTTGGAAATTTTTTCAGTTGGAGCCTTAGGTTGCTTAGCTGTCGGGCCCCGGTTGGTTACTTTCTTGCTTACAGCCATTATTGCCATTGTTGTGTTTTACTTGCGAGAATGTTGGTTTCTGTAGCCCACGTAGGCTAGATCATTGCTAGCTTGTGCTACTTCTTCTATGCCTTTTGTTTGGGCAAAGGCTTGGCTAAGAGACTTTGGGGCTAGATAATACAGTTTGGACTTAATAAAGTCATTTACTACACCTTTGAAGATGGCCAGTAGATGTGTCTCTACCAAGGATTCATGAATTTCAGTTAATGCAACATTCCAACGTTGAAGGAATTTTGACACAAGATCTAGAGGCCCCTGCTTAATCTACATGAGTTGGTCATGGGTTACTTCAGGCTTTAGGTTGTATTTGAAGTGTGTCAAAAATTGGCTTCTCAGATCCTCCAAAGAGGAGATTGAGGCCTTGGGTAGCGTGTGATACCAATCTAAGGCCTTGTCTGTGAGTGACATGGGAAACACACACATGATGGCATGTGGCCAAGCTTGAAGGAGTAGGCACTCGAATTAAGATGTGACCAAGTGTGCATTGGGATCCCCTTCACCATTGTACTTGGTGAATTGAGGTAGTTGAACCCTAGTTGGGAGAGTTAGATGTGGTACTGTAGGACTTATGGAGTCATCTTTGTAGAAGTCCACAACCTTTATGGTGTCGAAGGTGGTAGCCTTGAGTCAATTGATCTCCTTCATCAAAGTTTGGATCTGTTGGAATGCCTGATCTAAGCATGGGGATGTGACAGCCAATTGCATTGGTTGGGCTTGTGTTGGTTGCACAACATAGGATCGAATTGAAGGTTGCAGAGTTTTTAAATTTAATGTTGTAGTAGATGGGTGTTGCCAGTTTAACGTCATAGCATATGGGCGTTGCTAGTTTAATGTCGTATTAGATGGGCGTTGCTAGTTTAATGTCGTAGCAGATGGTTGTTGCCAGTTTAACATTGTAGCAGACGATTGTTGCTAGTTTAACATCCTAGTAGATAGTTGTTGCTAGTTTAACATCATAGCAAATGGTTGTTGATGTGTTGACTGAGTGATGGATGCGATGATCGAAGTAGACCATACATGAGTGGGTTGGACAGACACCACAGACATTAATGAGATAGGCAGGACATACGATGGCTAGGTTGTCTAGGGCTAGGAGGTGGCTCTTGCTTGAGCATAGGGTTGAGAAAATGCAATAATTGCTTGCAAGGAAGGTTGAATTGGCATGGTCACCATCTTAGAGAGGATGGGTGGACTAAATTCAGGAGGGGCTATACTAGGGAGTGGTTGTTGAAAGATGGTATGGGGGTGGCTCTCGTGTTCGGAGTAGGCCTTGAACTCATCTTCCTCCTTCTATGAGGCTTCCTCATAGGTTGTCCTTGCATCATGTTTGTTTACACAGATGAGTTGGGACAACAACTGGTGGTAAGACTCCATGAGTGGGATTATGTCAAACAAGGAAGGGTTGTACTCCCGTCTATTCTAGTGGACTCGTTCATAGTCCTATTTCACCTCCAAATCAAGGTAATCCACTAGTAGTCTTGCTTGGATTTTGGCACAATAAAATTGTATTATTTGTGGCTTAGTGCAGCATGCTTTGGCTAGATCCTAGTATCAAATGTGTTAGACACCAATGTGAAAGGTTGATTTGGATTCATATTCACAGATTGGGTTGTGAGAGTTGTTTTTTGCAGAAAAGGGCTAACTCTAAAAACTGCAGAAAAATGGTTGTGTCTTCTGATAGCAAAAAAATGTATGAAAATGGCTTAGTGTAAAAATTCAGAAAAAATGGCTAAGTATGGAAATGTAGAAAAAGTGCCAAGTATGAAAACTATTGAAAATGGCCAACTCTGGTGCTACGCTCGCTATGCTAGAGCTTGCTATGGTAGATCTTGTCATACTCACTATGTTGGAGCTTGCTACGCTTACTATGTTGAAGCTTGTCATGCTTGCTATGTTGTAGCTTGTCATGCTCGCTACGTTGTAGCTTGTTATGTTTGCTACGTTGGAGCTTGCTATGCTCTCTACACTAGATCTTGTTACGCTTGCTATGCTGTAGCTTGTCATGCTTGCTACACTGGAGCTGGCTACACTTTGAGAACTTGTTATGCTCTCTAGAACATCTAGAGTTTGGACTAGGTGCTAATCAAAAAATGTAGACAAAGGTTCAGGCCCTCCTTCTAGCACCAAAAATTGTAACTTCCAAAAACGTTAGTGGCTGGAGCACCAAGAGGTCATCAAGTATACAACCTAACCCCAAATCCACAAGAGGACCGTGTTGGAGAAAATGAAAATGGGGTTCCTTGAATAGTCTTGTCGATCAGACAAGGACTTACATGGTGTTAAAATGAATGTGTGTGAGAAGGGTTTGTACTACGTTATGCGCGAGCATCAGGTCCAGGTAAGCTAGAGCATAGCAGGGTGTCTCGGCCTGAGAATAGTGATGTGAACGTGCAAATATGTATGAAAAAGTGAGAAAATACAAGTGTTACGCTAAATGCCAAAGAGAAATGCTTGAGAAATGCAATAGAATTTGAGAATAGTAGTGCAGCGCCCCAAAAGAGGGAGTGTAGCTAATTCACAAAGGGTCTTAAAAGGTACATAGTGTACAACAGGTGTAGTTGAAGCACATTCATAGCCTCACTGGTGTTAGGCTATGAAGTTAGGTGCTCACTATGTTGAACTGTGCTTGCTAGGTTGGTAGCCACAATGTACCATCGACGTTCTACAAGGTTGCAATGGGGCTAGTGTAGCATGTAGTGTAGCTATGCTTCTCTACTGGTGTAGTGTGCTTTGGGCCTTTTTCACGCATGATGCTAAGTGGCAAGATGCCAAAGTGTCAAAATGCCAAATGGAAGTGCCAACTACCGTATTGGTGAAAAATGGAAGCCAACCCCCCCTAAAGCACTAGGGCGCAGGGGTACTCATAAGGCTAGGGTGAGCCTAAAATGTGGATCAGGTGCCATGTGGTAGTGCGGTGGGTGGGACCATGCTGTCTACTATGCTTGTCCCATGGTATGCACAAGACACAAGATGCTATCTGCTATGCTCATTCTATGTTACACATAGGACATGGGACACTGTCTGTACAGTTGCATAGGTGTGTTATGATATACTATGCTACATAGCTTGACAGGTATGCTACACTGTGCTACGCTATATAGCTTGACAGATGTGCTACACTATGCAGCTTGATAGGTGTGCTACGTTGTGCTATGCTATGCAGCTTGACAGATGTGCTACACTATTCTACGTTGCATAGCTTGACATGTGTGCTATGTTGTGCTACACTACACAGCTTGACAAGTGTGCTACACTGTGTAGCTTGACAAGTGTGTTACGTTGCGTTACACTACACAACTTGATAGGTGTGTTATGCTACATAGCTTGATAGGTGTGCTACGCTATGTTATACTGTGCAGCATGATAGGTGTGCTATGTTGTGCTACGTTGTGCAGCTTAACATGTGTGTTATGTTGCGCTATGCTGCATAGCTTAACATGTGTGTTACATTGTGCTACGCTGCACAGCTTGACACACAAATCTATAGAAATTTCCATCATTCTGACAGTTAGAAAAATTTTGCAAATATGGTAGTTGGAGCTGACTACACTCAACACTTCGAAGAATATGGGCAAAGTGCCACTATTTTGACACTTAGCCAAATTTGTAGTTGAGATGCCAAGACCCAAATTTTGTGGTGTTTCACATCTCAGTTCCACATCTTATGTAGTGTATGAAAGCAGCATGTGGGATTTTGGCTTTGATTTTACATGATGGACATCCTAGCCCCACATGCTAGGCAAGGTGTGGGAGCAACATGTGGGGGTAGGAAACTAGTCCAAATTACTCACATCATGCAAAGAAGCATTGAGAATAGTGCAAAAATTTGATAGAAATCTAGTAGAAAATTAGCTAGAATTAAATCAGTAGAAAACTAGCATGCATGACCTATGTAAGATAAAATTACCAATGTTTGAAGGACTTTTTGACATTTCTACAACTCTTCGAAACTTAAAATTTTTGGCGAAAAAGGAGATCTGAAAGTCTAGTGCCATTTGGAGAGCAAATTTTTAAGATCTTGTTGTATTATACACTAGTGCATTTAGGAGGACTATAGGACACATGCTACCCACCCATAACCTCAATTCTCTTCATCAATTTATGAAAAATACCTTGGAACAATTACTATTCCACATTTTGTATTCCCTAAAGCTTATTCTTCACAAAGTTAATATAATTTTTACACTATTTATATACTTTTCTTTATTGTTCTTTGCAACTTATCTTAGCATAGGATCTATTACTCATGCATCATTTTAATATTTTTATTTGTATATAATATTGGTAATAGACCTCCAAGTCCTTAAGCGATCTACAAGACCATTTGAGGCACTCTAAGATCCCTCTATGGTCCATGGATTTTGGGGTCAAACTAAGAAACTAAGTTAGCAGAAGATGAGGATGAAAGTGACCTTATTATGTCCAAATTTCTTGATATTGGATCTGATAATGAGTTATCTAGTGTTCATTATGCAAGTAAATCTTCTAGCATTGGATCTAGCGATACTTCTTTTCTATCAAGTTCTGAAGAAGATATGTCTTTAGGTGAAGAATGCAATAACAATGAGGAAAATGGATATAGTCTTCGATCTAAGGAAAGATTAACTACTTCTAGACCCCCAAATGTTATTACTGATCCGTCTACTAAGAGAAAAGCTTTGAAGCCAAATAGAAGAGATAAGAATAAAGGTAAAGACAATCAAGTAGAGAAAAGCACTCCAAATCAGTCTTTTAATAAATGGATAAAGAAACCAAGCTTTATTGGTGATGGAGAGTATGATTTGATTGAAGACCTTAAACATGTCAAGGCCAATATTATCTTTTATTAGTTGCTTCAAATAGGAGATTAGCAAAGAAAGGCTTTGGAGTTCATTAAAGGTAAAAGGAGAGTTAGAGAATCAGAGTTAAGTTATGTGTCTAATAATGATGAGAAATTAAAGACTTCGTATGATAAGGAAGCTCCTCCTTTTCTTTTGACAATGAAATTAAAGGATAAATATTTACACAATTTTTTGATTGATTCTGGAGGTACGTCCACCATAATGCCATTGTCTATATGTAAGAAACTTGGTTTGATTCCTAAAAAATCAAATAAAAAGATTGTTCAAGTGGATAAAAGTAGAGTGAATTACCAAACGTCTTACTGGAAATTGCTTCTGAACCTTGCATCAGAAGTAGAGTAACTATTCAAGTGGCAGATATACCAGATTCACATAGTCTCTTATTGAGTAGAAGTTAGAGCAAGAATTTCTCAGGTTACATATCAATAGATTATTCTCACATGTGGTTACCTTGGAAAGGAGAACCAAGTCAGATATACATCTATAGTGAACTTTTAATGATTGATAACATTACTTCAAATGGAAAAAGTAAAATGGCTGAAAAAGGAGGTGTTGAAAACAAAATTTGTACACTTCAAGAAAATTATAGTTCTGAGAAAGAAGATGAGAGGATTGCTAAAGAAAAAGCTCAAGAAGATCAAGTGAAAAATTCTAGCAAGCCAAAAAATAATAGAGACATTGCTTATGAGAAGGTTAGAGATATGAGGATTCCTACCAGAGTAATCTTCATCATTCTCTTCCCATCTCAAGAATAGTCCATGAACAAAGGACTTTATAATGTACAGTTTATTGTTGTTTTTTAGGAATGAGCTTTTTATACCATCAAACCTTATGTTTGATGAAAATTTTCCTCTAAAAAGATTTATCTTTTTAACTGTAAAAAGTTCAATAAAAGCTTCAAGTACAGTTCAGTTTTGAAATGGGGCTTGCATAAATTTCTTTAAGCCTTTTAAAGGGGGCAGAAATGTTGGCACATTTGGCCATTTTATTGAGCAGGTTGGTAAGATTAAATTGGTTAAGAGTTTTTGGAGAAGTGGCTAAAATTTCAATTTGAGAGGAAAAGATTAAGTTAATAATAGCATTCTTTTTATTTAAGAAAAAAATATATAGGAGCACCATTCCTATACATAGTGAGATTATGGAAGAAGTAAAATTTATCATTTATATGATATGAATATGTAGCAAATCAAAGAGCATCTCAAGTAAAATTGGTTTTGTTTCCATTTTATTTCGGGAAAGCATATCTCTGCAGCAACACAAATTTAGTAGTCTGATGGTGCAGGGTAAAATTATTTCTGCACTGATTAAATAGAAAAATTGCAATTCATATTTTGATGGGAACCGGTCAAAATTCTTGGGCAACAAGCTTACACAGCTGAAGAGCATGGGTCTTTCTCATAAGAAGATTATGGGACCTATTCTAGAGTCTTTGTCCAACCTTACTTTTCTTCAGGTTTTAAATTTATCATTTAACAATTTGAAGGAAAAATCAACTGTTCTGAAGGCTCTCTCTGAAGATTGAGAAATTATTCATTCGTGCGCAAATCCTGCGTAACTACAAGCAAACAGAACATGAACGTAAGTAATCTGATGGGGTTTAATCCTTGATTTTCTGAAGTGCCCAAAAAGTTGTAGGGTTTCTAGTCCATTCCCAATCATGATGTTCTAGAAAATCACACTTTTACCTGGGCAATAGCAGTGACAAAATCGTCGACCGCACAGTGCTTATCGCGATGCAGACAAGCATAGGGAAAACCGCCATCACCACCCCCTTTTGCACACGAACCCTAGTAATGGAAGCAATGAAGACATTGGCATTTTGTTTTTTTTTCAGTACAACATTCTGGCGCTCATCAATGGAGGTCTGAATCGGTAGACCACAAGCAGCGATGACTGCCTCTGTTCCACATGAAGGTCCTGCCACAATCGCACGAAACAAAGCGGTAAGGGACTCTGCGTAGCCTCACGTGCCACCAAAAAATATTGGTTTCCATGTTATTCCACACATTACCAAACCCTACCTGCCTTAGTGTTGTTTCAAACAACTCAGCGAATTTCATGGTTGTGGGCCCAGGGGTTCACCATAGCTAGGAATGCCTTGGAAAATATAGGCAAAAATAGATGAAGTTGATTGCCGCAACAAGGACGAAAATAGAAACAACATCGCGGCTGGGAACTCATTTCAAAATTTTAGGTAGTTAAAAACAAATGTCATTCGCTCCTGGAACTTGCAATCTGAAATTACCAAAACAGCAGCAGTGCCCGACGCCGACGTATTCATTATTGCCATACCAATCCACTGAATGCGACAATAGAAACACGAAGGCAGACTAAGACAAGTGTACGACTGACTCAACAGAGCCAGGAGATATTTCAGTTGATTCCGATAAATTAGAGTTGCAGTTTTATTTATCATTGAAGACAAATACAAAATCGAATGCACAAAATTGGGGTTACAAAAATAAAATTTTAAATGGTCTGATGATAAAAGGATAAATTCAGCCCTGGTTGGAGACTTACCATTAATTTAATTATCCTAAGTGAATGAAGCTCTCATAATATTGAGCTCTTGAATTTATTTTTCAAAAATTATTGTATAAGTTATTACCCATAAAATATTTGTAATATTTACAAATATCAATGTTAGCATAAATTCCTCCTAACTTTATGTATAACTTCCTAACTAAATTGGTAAGAAATATCTCCTAACTAGTTGGGTAAGTTGTAACTTCCTTACTTGGGAGGGAAGTTAGCTAAGATATTTTAAAGTATCTAACTACCTTTTGAACCCTATAAAAAGGCTTCAGGGGTAAGAAGAAGATGAGATCACTTGAAGCTCTCACTTGGAGACACACTTTGGATCTTGGGAAGAGCATTGTAAAGAAGAAATTGTAAAAGATTGCTTGTATGATGACTGGCTAAAGAAAATATTTTAGCCTCTTTGTCCTATTCCTGTGAGTTATGTTTTTTATTTTTATTTTGTTTTAATTGTTTAGCTAGTGGTTTAGATAATATCATCCTTGGCAAGTAATTTTGGGATTTTTAGATTGCTCTTATTGTTCTTGTTGCATAATTGAAAATTTCTATTAAAATTTTGCCATAGAAGTGCTTGTGTTTGAAAGCCTTAAAAGCATTTTAGTAGTAAATTTGGTTATTGTGCAATGTATAAGAACTGCTATTGAGATCGTTGTAAGAGAGCCTCTACTTGTAGTCATGTCGTTGAACGATTCAATAGTCAAGAGGGTTTAGAAAATCTTTGGTATTTTGATGGGACCAGAATAGCTTTCTTTTAACTTTAAAGTAAATATCCATGGTATTTCAATCAGAAGTTGTCAAGTCTTTTGAAGGTTTTGTTGAATGCAATTGTTGACGTCCATTATCTAGCCAAAATGGAGTCTCGTACGTGATAGTTTATGCAACATTTTTTTTGGTAGCATAGTAGGATTATCTTGAAAAAATTGCTTATTTAAGCCTTGGAAGTTTGAACACTTTGTAGATATTGAATTCTGGATAGCCTTATTACGAAGTTTTTACTCGTATCATTTTACCTTGTTTAAACATTTGAGGTCTTAACACAAATCTGCTTTCTTTTCTCTCTAATTTCCATTGAATCTCACTCTATTTCTAGTTTTCTTGTGGAACTTTTTCTTTCTCTAGGGAAAATTAGAAGTAGATTCATGAAGTTGTGCTCAAAATTTTTTGCAAAATTTTATTTGTTACGAGTAGGTATTATAAGGAGCGCATAGACTAGGAAATTGAATAAAATAGGGACTCTCAACAACTCACAGTACTTGGCAAAGTTGGTTGAATCTCTTTAAGATAAGTTATTTGTAGTTCACACACAATGCAATCGTTTCATTTTTTACAATCACACACTGCAACAGCACACACACATACTCACATTAACTACTAAGTCTATTTGGAGGTATCTGGGCCTTAGTGTTGCCAGAGACCAGCAAGCACCTAAATCCTGTTCGAGGACACTCATTGGCAGTCACGTCCCAAATGGTTGCCAACAGTATTATACCATGACATTTAATCTTGTAGGAATTTGATCTTACAATGGTATATTGGAAAGGGACTAAGCACGTGGTCACTGATCATCTCTCTCAACTAAGATTAGATAACTAAGAGGAGAAGAGTCCACTCTCTAATCAATTTCTAGATGAACTCCTCTTTATAAGAGTGATAAATGGCCAAATGCCCATAAAAAAAATAGTACGATGGAATTCTTAGTTACCTTCTCAATTAAGAGATGCCACAAGGTTTGGACTTTAGGAAGAAATGATAGTTTCTTCATCAGGCAAAGTACTTCATGGAAATCAATGGACACCTTTATAAGATGTACATCAATGGTCTGGTTCGTTGGTGTGTCCCTAATGTGGATCAGCTATGTATTCTCTAGGATGTCCATGAAGACCCTTGCAGAGGCCACTATGCATGGAGGTGCACAACCATAAAAATCCTAATGGTAGGATACTATTGGCCTATAATCTCTAGGAATGCCCACTAGTTTATCTGATCTTGTGAATGTTATCAAAGAGATGGTGGGTTGAACACTCGAATGGAGGGTCCTCAATAATGGATTCAACCATTGTATCCCTTTGACATATGGGACATAGGCTTTATGGGTCTCATAACATCCATGTCCTATAAAAAGGTGTATATCATCATAACAATTGACTACTGCACTAAATGGACAGAAATAGGGGCTTTCAACAATTGTACATCATCCACTGTTGCTAGATTTGTACAAAAAAATGTTGTAAACAGGTGTAGGGTTCCACATGCACTAATTTCTAATAATGGAAGTCACTTTACAGGTGTCACCTTTCGAAAGCTTATGTAACACTTAGGGGTTGAACATAAATTAACAACACCCTATCACCTCCAAGCCAATAGTCAAGCAAAGGTAACTAATAGGAAGATCACAAAGATCCACAAGGACCATTAGTAAATATAGGAGAGATTGGAGCACAACACTCAACAAAGCCCTTTGGGCCTACTGCTCAACATGGACCCCCCCTATTGGCTACTCTTCCAACAAGCTAGCGTAAGAAAAACTTCCAATTCTCTTAATTTAATTCGAGCTTCAAACACTCTCAACAACTTGTGATCTAGACCTTGACTTGATTCTAGCATAAAGAGAAGGTTTGATCATCTTGAATGTGCTAGATGAAAATTGATTAGTGGCCCTATCGTTGAATGAAGTGCATAAGGCAGAGATAAGGTTCTCTATTGGAATCCACACACGTACCCAAAAAACAAAGTACCAAACATTGTGGAAGGGACCTTATATAATTGATTAAAACTTTTCCTCTGGGGCCATGTTAATCTACAAACCTGAGAGCCCACACAAAAAGTAGTTTGTCAACATCCAACAAGTGAAACCTTTGCATGAACCCAAGAAAATTAGTGCAACAACTACCTTAATGGATAGATAACCACGTTTAATTTTTTAGATCTCCTCCTTCTAACTCAATCATGGGAGAGATGGCTACCCGTGCTAACCACACACATGGCTCCTTAGTTTTTTACTTTTTATTTTAGACATTTTTGTTTTATACTTTGTTGGTTTTTACCTTTTTCTTTGTTTCTTTCTCATTCTATTGGTTTTCTCAATTTTTTGCTTTACAACATTTTTAGTATGTTTTATCTTTCTTGAATATTTTATACTTTCTTATATATTCTATATTTTACTTTATTTTGTGTGTGTGACTTTTCATTATTTTTGCTAATAAAAGTGATTTATTACCATAAGACATTTTCCCACTATTAATGTTTACTAATGATGGTTTGTGCTTAATGTTGTGATTGTCAATGTCTGGTCTCTATTTTTGAATTTTGAGATTTGATGACTATGACATGGTTTATTTTCATGGAATAGGCAATGAGTCCACATCATTCATCCATCCACAAACTTTATGGTTTTTCTTATTCTGGAAGTTTGAGGTCCCTTTCATTAAAGAAACTTTTAATAAATTGGTAACCTTGGTAGTTTCTAGAATTGGGAAATATTCAAAGGTTTGTATAGGGTGTGACTTCAAGGGGACTTAATACTTTTTGTACTCTTCTACTTACTCGGGTGCTTGAGTGTGTTCATAGACTTTTTACTGTTCCATGTCATCCAATAATAGAAAGTTAAAGAAAGTCTTTGCATTGTGTGGTTTCTATTCAAAAAGAAGAGAAAAAAAAGAGAGAAAAGAAAAAGAGAGAGAGAGAAAAAAAAGAAAACATGATGGGAATTCAAAGTACATCCCTTAGACAAATAAATAAGCTACAAGCACTATTTATGGGACTAGAAAGACATGTTACCCATGCCTCAAGGTCCCTTCTAATTAAGGCCCTATTTCACTTCCTATTTTCTTCTCTCCTTATGGAATGGTGGTTGTTTTGTGAGTGTGATCTTGTGTCTTGAGGGGGTGGATCAGTCTTGGAGTGGTGATGCAAAGTCATTGAAAGAGGTTGGTTTTGGTCTAGACTAAGGATGAATCTTCTTAAGTCATTTTAAACACAAATTTTACAAGGGACTTCTTATGACCTCAATTTAGGATTCCATCCCACCTTCTCGGCCATTCATCTATGCTACCATCGCTTACCTCATTACCAATTTCTATGTTCTACTCTATGTCTTAGTTTAATATGTTGGAATTATTGGATAGATTCTTTCTAGTTGGTTCGTATCTTTTCATGAGCATTAATCAAACTATGGGGCCCATGGACTCCTTAGTTGAGGTTATGCAAGGGCAAAAAGGGCATGTGCCTACTATTGGGAGGATCCACTTACATATCTCTTGGTTTGCATAGCTAAGTCCCTTATCTTAGACATTTCTACAATCCTATCTTTTGTATATTCCATTATGTATCCCACTCTGTGCTCCTTAAACTCTCATTAAATTCATTCTCCAAAGCATTTTATCAGTTTTCTAAATTTTTTAGGCTTCAAAACCCTCTTCTACTATTCTCATCATGTTCATGGCTTTTGGGGCTTCCATTTGATCCCAATTTTACTCAAAAACTCCTTGTATTTTGGAAGTTTCACCAATGTTAATGGTGATCAACAGCTGCATCAACTAGGCCTAGTCTATATAGTCAACCCTGTTAATTGGGCCTTGTCAACTAGGCTTAGTTGGCGCAAGCCAAAAACTCTATATACACCACCACATAATTTACAATTTTTTATCATTTACTTCATAACAAGAGGGGAGTTTTTCCATTTTTTAGGTACCAAAACCTTCTAGAGCCCATAACTTTCCAAGCATTTGTCCAAATCACTTCGTTCTTTGATCCTGCAGCTACCAAAGATAAGCTCTTAATTATAGGGGCTGTAAACCTTAAGGTTTTCGATGAAATTTTTTGACGATTTTTCTAAGTTTCCCAAAGGGTTAATGAGTACAACGATATGAAACCATAAATGTTTGAGAGTTAACCCTTCCAACACCCTCTAGAATGACTTATTAACATTAAAACACATATAAAATAATGATTAAAATTAATTAAATCAACCATAATCACAACTTAGCCAAATGTAACTATTCCAAGGAGATAAGGTATCCCAATTGTTTCATTTTACATAATAATTACTAACCCATGGTCATGTTGTAGTTACAAATGGTGTGAAGACTGAAACGACCATAGGAGTAAGGATCCTCTCAACCAAGGGTGAAATGGTCCAAAACTAGAGGGGGCCAACAAGAACATGCCCAAGCCCTAGTATAGGAAACCCCTAGTAGAGGAAACCCATGCAATGGGATTTTTATAAGAGGAGCTTGAACTGAAATCTTTTCAATAGATTCCTGAAGAAGAAGTTACAATAGAACAATCACAGTGTGGGGAGGCACTAGGACCCATCTTGAATTCATGCTAACACAAGCCTACCTTGACACCATTAGACCTCATGATATCCAACACTCAGTTCTCTAGGAACTAAACTTAGCTAAAGCTATCACACAAGGTCTTGGGTTGCCTAATTTTGGGACACAATTGGCAAAGCTATCTACACAAGTTTACCTTGAAGCCAAAAAGAAGTGGATCCATCAATGTTACAGGGTCAACTGTAAGGAGTTCAATGTGCTCACATCAGTGGAATGCATATACTTCAAAATAGTGGCCTATCACTCAATTTGATGATGAGGCCCAATAAGGTAACTACCTTCTCCACTAGAGCATGCACTGCCCTAAGCAGGAGATTTCTAGTGAACCTTCCACAATTGATCTATTTAGATATCAAGAAGTGTTTTAAAGAAAATGAAAATACAAGGAAAATCCTAACTTTACTATGCCTCATCTAGAAACTTTACAAAAGGTTAGGGATCATCTACTGTGCAAATGACACAATCATGCATTCTCCTATAGCCTCATGGTTTGAAATTCCATGTCTAAAGAAGGGGAGAAATAGTCACCACCTCTACCTTTTACTTAAGAAACAACATTAGAGGCCCACACAGCCATTGAGTTATTGCATGAAATTTGAGAATAGCTCTTACTTGAGCAAGAGCAATGTGCAAGAATGAGTGGTGGAGACCCATCTGTATATCGACCTACAATCAGTCACCTTAATGAGGTGGCTTAAAAATTAGCTAAATGAAAAGAGGTGGATTAATATTCTCCACCCAATGAATTTAGTTAGACCCATGAGATCAAAACCTAGTGCCTGAGAGGTAATGGTGTCTTTATCTCAACACCATTTATTTCCAAAAATCTCTGGTAATGCCACCTCACTTTCAGTGTACTTGGAGGAGGAAGAGGGGGTAATTGTATTGATGATGCAACACCAAGAGTAGGAAATTAGTGCTAAAGTAGTTTCTAACCAAATCGTAGAACCCCTTAATGCACTTGTGGCATATATACTAGATTTTTATACACTTCAAGATGTATAGACATCCTCAAACATGGTCAGTAGAAAATTGAGTGCAGCCTAGCATGAAGAGTTGTTGGACTATCGGGTGAGGATTGGGCAACCAATTCTAGATATCTTCAATTTTTTGAACAACACTACTATAGCCTAGTTGGAGTTGCTAAAAGCAAAGGGTAAATGCATCATCTTGGAAGGGCAACTTGCAACAACTCAAGCACAAAACCAACACTTGACCATGGAAGTTGCTAAACAACATGCCCATTTTCCTAATCCCACACTCAACCTAGCAATAACTAGGGATGAAGCTTTTTAGCAGCTTTAAGAATGATTAAAATAAGTTGAGGAGGACATGGTGATGGCCATCTTCAACCAGTTCATAGCATAAGTAAAAACCTACTCAGTTCAGAAAAACTTGGTTCGCATGTGCTAAGAAAATGAATCACTGATCATAGAAAATCATTACCTATGTAATGTTGATGCACAAAAACTACAGATGTAGGAATTTATTCATTAACAACAAGAGTAGCTTGCTAGGGTAAACATAGAATTAAAGAAATTGGCTATGAAGAATGGTAATCTATCTATGGAAGAAGTCCAAGCCTTACACCAAAAATCTAGCATTGAGATTACCACCTAGGAAAACAAGGCTCTCAAATATGAAAAAGTTAAGAATCACTATAGAGACTAGGTTGGCATACAAAATGAAGTGAAGAGAAAGCATATTCAAATGGATAAGGTAAAAGTAAATGAGGCCCTCCAATAGCATATTTAGTGAGGTCTTCTTCATCAACTTCTTTGGCATCCCCACTGATGGCCTGATGATTATCAATAAGGCCAATAGGGAGGTGGACCACAAAGGGGAGATTGAGAACTAGTTGAAGGCCACTCGATCTCACAAGGGCATACTAATTAAGGATGTGATAGTGCCTAAGGTGCAAAAGCTCTACCCTCTTTTCTGCACTCATGCCTTTTGAAATTTTCTCTTCCAAGCAAAAATCCTTGGGGTAAAGCAAGCACGGGTGATGAAGGAGGTGCTACTAGAGGATCCAAGGTTTAATTGGATTGCATATATAGCCACTGACCTACATGTGTAGATCTCTAGGTTGTAATTCAACCTCTAAGTGAGGTCCCACGTCCACTTCGCATTCTTTGCAAGATCCCTGCAAAGGTTCACAGAGCTCTTGGCTCTATCAGATAATAGATGATGGATGGTGTAGAACCGCAAGTAGCTATCCAAGTTATGGATCAAGCACAGGTTCTCAACTACACATGCGTAGGACCCCCTCCTCCATCCCACCCCCCCCCCCCCCCCCCCCCAAATATGGGATTGATGAGTCATTATGATTAATGATTAAGAGTCTTGTGGAGTAGTCGCATTACTCGTGTAATAGTGTAGGTGAGGGTCCTCCAGTTGGCACTAAGGACATAAGCAAGATAGATCGCTATATAGCAGAGATGGTGGGGCCATCTAAGGTCAAGATCACAAGGCCATGTCTTGAGGAGAAGGCTGCCCTTGAGATCAGGAAGCCAAGTAGCAAGTAGAACCACATCAAGCTTCAAATCTTATGTGCAGATGTTACAGGCAAGTGTAGCTTCTTAGATGCCTTAGTTATATTTATGTATATATTTTTATTTTTATATATTTTTTCTATTATGCCAAATTTCTAATCAACTAATGATGTGCTATGTATACTAATGTGCTATATGTATTAATTGAAAAGAAAGGAAAGAGGGCTATAGGAGCAATGGCCGAGGTAGTAGCAGGGGAAGTGCCTCCTCAATCTAAGGAGGAAGCTCATGGAGATGAGCTACATGAGGTAGTAGAGATCCTCTAGTAGTTGGAGGAAGAGGGGTTGCTCCACCATGATGGGGGTGGTGTTGACAACTTATTTTATGGTGTGCATTTAAGTGAGCCCCCCACACTCACGTCCAAGGGCTTGCTACGTAACTAACTTGGATTTCCATCTGTCCTTACTTATTTTCTCTAGTATTTTTGGTTGTTTAGCTATGTGCTAATTGCATCATTATGTTATAGCCTCAAATATTCCCACTAGTATTCTGACATCCACCTATTGCATGGAGCCATAGGTAGACATGCCAAATAAATTCACCTTCATAAAAGATGTCATTAAGAACATGGTGGACCACTTGCAACAAGCGGATCTTGAGCTTGATATTGAAATAGCACCAAATTTAGGCTCTTAGGTCTCAAATGCAAATTTGGCTAAGTGTTGGGACTATGCTCCCTACTGCTGGGACAATGATCCAAAGTGTAGTTAATGTAGTTAACATAGATAACCCAAAATTACAAGATTTTTGCAAGTATCACTACTAGCTACAAGCTTTAATAAGTGTCCTAACTACACTCACCCTACCAAGACTATGCTCCAAAGTGTAGTTAGACTTGGAATGACTAGTTTTGCAAATTTTCCTAGGCATCAAGCTAGAGGCTACTAAGCATGGTTGGGATGGAATAAATAGTTTGGTAGATTTTCTAACTCCTAAGCCTATGCTCCTTACTATGCTCTAGAGCATAGTTACCATAGCTTGCATGAGCACACCATCTTTGCTAGATTTTTTAAAGTTCCAAGGCTACGCTCTGACCTCTAGAACCACACTCTAGAGCATAGTTACTATAGCCTACACTAAGCCTCATTTTCTGGCAATATTTGCCTAACTCTTGGGACTATGCTCTAGATCATAGACAACGTAATCTACATGAAGTACCTTCCAAGAGCCTCTAGAACTTAGTATCATCCTACATCTTAGCTTTAACATTCCTTCAACAAGTAAAATCAGCAAGTTTTGTTTCTTTTGAAACC
>MNCI01027806.1:475279-520264 GCA_015680685.1 Gnetum montanum | reverse complement strand
CCCCAATTTACCCTCAAAATGTATCTATGCTCAACACCACTTGAGAAAGTGAGCAACGTAATCCCGAAGTGTAGTCTTCAAAATTGCATTATTTTGCACTATTTTCAAGTACATTGTGGTTTGTTCAGCACTCACACATGTAGTCTCAGTAGTGTAGTAATGATATGGTAGTCTCATAGGGTCCATTGGAGCACACTAGCAGAACACCATTTTTCTTCAATGGGAGCATAGTTGGGGCTAGCATAGTCCCAACTACCCCTATGCCGTGTGATGACCAATCCACAATTCATGTTAACCCTAGGCCTAAAAATACCATAGTTCTCCATACTTTAGGGGTTAGAAAATCTAAAATGAGGTGGGCATTTTGGCATTTTGAAGTCATCACTTGGCATACAACATAACATTTTGAGCAGACACCTTTGCACACCACCTAACACACCATGCACCACCGCAACTTGTAGGAAACCATGGCAACTAACCTAGTAAGCTCAAATTCCATGGCAACGTTAGTTCTTTGTAGCCAAACACTTTAATACTATGACTACGCTACCTACTATGCCTGTTTGTACATCGCGTACCTCCTAAACGTTTTTTTGCAATTAACTACACTTCCTCTGCTTGGGGTGGTGCGTTTCTTTCTTGCTTGCATTCAACCCATTTTTTTGCATTTTCCCCTACATTTTAGCATTATACTTGTATTTTTCATTGTTTAAGCACATATTCATGTGCTTGCATCCTTGTTTTCATGTCCAAAACCTCTACTACACTCATACCCATGGACATTGCAAACATCATAATACACTACGTCCCCCTTTGATATGTGTTTCAGTGTAACACCCATAAATCCGAATTTAATTAATAAGACCACTCAAGGCACCCCACCTCTATTCCTAATAGGCCCTTGTGCAAAAGCGAGATCGAGGTTGTGCGACCACAAACCTCTTAGAGTACCATTCTAGCCTCTAACATTTAAGGTTGCTATAGTTTTCTGGTGCTAAACGGAGGGCCTTTGTCATTTCCTTCTTCGGTCATCCTTTAATTGTTGTCTTGCATGCTCTATGCATCTTGTGTAGATTGGTTTCCATTGTTAGTTTCCTTGGAACCCTGCTCAACAACACTAGTGTTGTTGACACTTAGCCAAATTCTAGGTCTTCAATAGAGTGTAGCTAGCTCCAGTGTAGTGAGCATAGTTGACTCTGAGCATGGTCCCAAAGTTAGCTATTTTTTAGCACATTTATGCTTAGTCAATTTTCTCTATGTTTTAGACTTAGCCATTTTTTCACATGTTTTATACTTAGCCATTTTTTTGCATTTTTTCCACTTAGCCATTTTGTCAACAGTTGCATACTTAGTTGTTTTCCTGCATTTTAGTACTTAGCCATTTTTCTTCTTGTTTTGCATAACCATCTTTTTGCATTTCTCTTTGCATCATGAATTCCAAACAATCTTTGACCTCTGCTCTAACTGCAGTTTTTGTTTAGCCCATTCAGTGAGAAATCTAGATTGACCTTCCTAGGGCTAAGGGCCCTATCCTAGCATAGAGGTAATATTTTTGATAGTGTAGCCTATCTCCCAAGGTTATGATGCTTAACAAAAAGTGATATAACTTTGTTTGTGTAAAACTCCAAGTAGGTTTTCCCTTAGACCGCTAAGAAATGGAAGCCAGATGTAGTTATGAGCTCATGCATTGTAATGGGAGGGAATGGTTCCTTTCCAATTTTAACTATATCCTGCTCATGAAAGACTACCAATGGATGCTAGACATCCTTATCTACAACATGGGCCATGAGGTAGGGATAGACTACAAGGATCCCTTGAGGAGCTAGACATATTCGAGGCTCAATCTGAGCATGAGAACCTATTGCATGCCTCATTCTAGCAGACAACTTCTACTTTTGTTCCTTCATAGTCCCATAGCCTAGTGTCACTGCCTAGGTCAATGCCTATGGTGGCAACTCACTAGACATAGCAAACACACCAAGATGTTTCTCTACCTTTTAGCTTTTCCTTAAGCGTGCCTTTCACCATCCCTACATAGTTGTCTAGCCTATTCAACCTATTCAAGTTGTCTAGCCTTTCGTAGCACCAACCGTTGCACCTATGCAATCCTACGTGCACACCATGCACATTCGTTCCTTGTTGTATGCAACTCAGGCATCATTTGTCCCACCTATCATGTCAGCATCCTTTATGATGACCTAAACCACAAATTCATGGTGTGGCCTTGGTGCTATGCCCATGGCAAAACCCATGAAATAGGCATCACATGTGGTCAAACAACCCAAAGTTGGGTCATTAGCCACCTAACAACCACAACAAGTAGCACAACCCATGCAACCCACTACAACTACACCTAGCTTGGATCAAGCATTCTAGCTAATCCAAAGTCTTACCAAAGAGGTTAAGTGGTTTAAGGCTGCCTCCTCTAAAATTGTCCATGTTATGAACTTCTACTAGGATGAACCAATTAGTCCTATAATCCTACCATTGGCATTACCTGCCAGGGTCCTGCTACCCTAGTTCACCAAATACAATGATGAAGGAGACCTTAATGCCCATATGGTAACCTTTCAGTCAAAATGCCTCCTACTGTAGGCATGGCCAAACATCATTATTCATGTGTTCCCCATGTCCTTGACTACTAAGGCACTAGATTGGTACTACGCACTCCCCAGGGCCTCCATTACCTCTTTGGAGAAATTACTTACCCAATTTGTCACTCACTTCAAGTACAACTTGAAGCCTGAGGTGACCCTAGACTAGCTAATGCAAGTCAAGTAGGGCCACTTAATGCTCATGTAAAAATTCATCTAGTGGTAGAGCACATCAATCAATGAAATTTATGAGCCTATCATTGAAACACACCTGTTGGCCATCTTCAAAGGTGTAGTGAACGACTTTATTAAGTTGAAATTGTACTACCTTGCCCCATAGTCCCTAAGTTAAGCATTTACTTAAACCAAGAGAATTTGGGATGCAGTGTAGGCTAGTAAGAATTTGGCCTATGTGGCCAAAAAAAACCTACATGCAAAGAAGGAAAAGGATAAGGACAAAGATAAGCAAGCAACCACAACCATTGCAATAGTGGCCAATGAGGCTAAGCCAGCCATCACCAAACCAACGGCCAAGCCACCCAAGGCCCTAGCCAATAATAACAAGGTGGCTAGCTCTAGCACAGTGGTAAAAAACCTACCTGTACCATTGGCAGCCATGGCACCAACTGCCACAAGGCCTAACTTTGGGCCAAAGGATCACTTGAAGTACACACTATTGTCCATCAAGCAGTCAAAACTCTTCGACCAAATGCTTCATACTAGATGCATCTAGTATAAGCAAATGTCCAAGGATACTTGCAAGTGGCATGAATGATATTATGAGCTCCTCAAAAATCCTTCAACTACATTACCTAACAAGCCTCTAGTTCCCAAGCATATCAGGTTGGACCAATTTTGAAAATATCACCAATTTCAAGGTCACAATATAGACTTTTGCATGGTATTACAAGAGGATATACAACACATGATTGATAAGGGTAAGTTGGTCCTTGATGCTACCAACCCAATGCATCCCCAAAACCAATTAATGGAGGTTTACAAGGACCCTCTCAATGCAAGTGGTGCAAGGTACATCATCAATGCCATCAGCATTGATGATGACTTAGAACCAACACAGGAACCATTCATGGTTCATGTGCCCTTTGGCAACACTAAGGCCTCCTTGACACCAACTAGTTTAAGAACCCCTTTTATCATCAGAGCACCACCTTGGGCACCCATAACACCTTTTGTGGTCAAGGCCCCATAGCACATTATAGCAATAACAACCCAATCACCTTGCATCATAAGGACAGCAGAACATGCACACTATTTGCATATTGGAAGTTTAGTGGTGGGAAATGCATCAATCCTTGCTTGCCCATGATCCCATCTTGCAGCCAATACCAATGAGCAATTAAGATGGCAACCTAGGAGGCCCAATGAGTGCCTTGTTGACCAAATGCTTAGGTAGAACCAAGAGCAAAGGGAACTAGGCCCACCAAATCCTATCCCCTTATCTTCTATCCCAATCGCCCAACCAACTTAGAAGGCCATAGCAATAAGCAAGTAACAACAAATCACTAAGGCTCCAGCAACTAGCAATCAACAATGGAGCACTAAGGCTCCAAAGTAAAGAAAAATACTAAAGCCCAAATTCCCTCCATGAGAGATTCGTCTCTTGGGCCACATGGAGGAGATGAAGGCCACCAATAATAAGATAGCAGATAGTGAAAAATGTTTCCTTGATGCATTGGCACAAGTTAAGCAAGCTTTAAAATAAAAGAATACAATGTTAAGCCTATACAACCTTGTAGTGACTTCCTCCACCCACTGTGAAGTGTTAGTGCACATGTTGACCTCCATTCTTATGATGGAGGACATCCTAATAGATGAATAGTCCATCCATGATATGATGCTACCTCCTTCCTCACTAGAATCAAGTTCAATGCCCTTGGAATTTCACAATGAGGTAATCAAGGTGGACCTTGAGTAGGGTCAAGTCATTACCGCACCAATGTTCATCACCATCCACATAGGAGAATGCAAGATTTGCAAGGTGCATGTCGACAATGGGGTAGCAACCAACATCATCCCATACATAGTTATTAACAAGCTTGATCTTGCTAAACAAATCAAACCAACAAAGACAACATTCCTAAAATCCTTCAATGAGTCGCATGTTCTCGTAAGGGGAAATGTCATGATAGCCTTTGTGGTAGGGGATCAATTCCCCACCATCACCAAATTCATAGTGGTCAAGGAGATGTCAAGTCTCAACTTAATCTTGGATAGGCCCTGGTTAGCCCAATTGCAAGCCATCTCCTTCCCAATCCATCAAGAAATCCACCTTCTATATGAAGGTGGAGAGGTTATCATACCTGGTGACAATGTAGCCTCTCTAATCGTAAGCAACATTAACATTGAATAGGGGTCAAAGGTGGATTTATCTAATGATACGCCTCCTACAAAGGAAGAAGGTGAAAAATGTGAAGCAAACTAACCTAAAGACCCAATGGAAGACCTTGACCCTTTGGAAGATTCTTTGTGGGTAGAATTGCCCTTTGACATAGCTAACAAAGGTCAAGGTGAGTACTTTATCATATCCTCCAGGCCCTATGCACCTCCTAACCCACACCGAATTAGGAAACAATTGCATGACTAAGACATCTCTTTGGTCTAATAAGCACTGGGCTTCTACCTACCCCACTTCTGCATTTTTTACCTATTTGCATTTTTTTTTGCTTTTACATTAGCTTGGTTGCTTGCATTTTTGCATTGTTTCCTTCTTCATGCACTTATTTTCTCTGTTTGTGCATTTTTTCTAAGTTTACATTTTTTCTTCGTTACTTTTTAGCAATTCATTTATACATAAAAACATCAAAATTCATAAGCATACATGTCCTACCATGGCCCTAAACTAGTGATTAAATCTCCTTTCATCACATGGCCTAGAATGGACTAAAACTACCAGTATGACCTGTCATGTCCCTAAAGTGGCATTGCATGGTCCACCATGGCCTAGAACTAGCAACACTTTTCCTCTCAATGCATGGTCCAAAATTGCCTTAAACTATTGTTGAGGCCCAAAATGGCCTAAAACTATGCTACTCAAAATGGCCTAAAATTAGCAATCATTTCGCATCAAATCACCACATCATTAACATGAAGCACATAGCAATATGCTCCATGTAGCAAAAAAAGCACTACATCTCGTAAAAGAATAGTATTAAATGACATGACCATCCGTATTATATAGAAAAAATACATAAAAATACAAAAATGCCTAGTGACAGGGCTAGATTAGGATCTGCTTAACTGATGGCACCGAGTGAGGGTGGAGCCTCCTCTTCTTTTGTCGTGCCACTAGGGCCTACAATGTTGCCTAGTGCTTGTCAACAACAACAACAACAAATAAAAATATAAGCAAATATATGATATGCAACCTAACAAAAAAAGGCATAAAAATAAAACAAACTAACATAAGAGGGTCTCGCATCGACCATGATTGGAGGTATGCTATTAAGGCCCTCCTCCAAGTGTTAAAGGATCTTAGCCTCTAATAGCCTTGTCCATTCCTCTTGGCCGAAGTTAATACCTACAAAGGTCTTGTCTTAGTCCACAATGGTCCATCCAAGTGACTACATAGAAAAGGTGGTAGATGAAGCCTCCCTTGAGGGCATGTCAATCTCCTACCCCAGGGAGCCACTAACCACTATGTGGTGAGTGAATATCTCAAAGGCCTAATTCCTGCGAATCACGTCAATAAAAATCTCCAAGTGGTAGGCCTTGATGGACCTTTCTTTGTGTTGTTGTAGATATGTGTCTCACTCATGCTTATAATGGTGTTTGTGGTCCTTCTACATGCACTCCCATTTGCACACCTTAGTGTTGAAGGTTTTCCACTCCTAGCCCTTCCAGGCAAGTAGGTCCATCTATAGCCTCTACTCGATGATCTCCTAAGTAGCCTCATTCTTGCCTTAGATTGTCAACTAGTACCTGGCGTAACTGATCTCTAAAATCTACTAGGTACTATCTCCCCATGCTTGAGATAATAGGAAATCATATTAGGACTAGATGTCCTTGATCTTCATGTTTTAGCTCACCATTGTCTCCTAAAGCTTCTGCATGCATTTCCATAGGTGCTTGCTCGAGCACCTGCAAGTCCATAACGCTTTCACACTAGAGATCATGCACTTGCTAACTACCTCATACATGTAGTGAGGTACTTGCTCCACTTTAGGATGGTATGCAGGAATGGCATCCACCTTATCCACCTGGTTTGGATCCCAAAAGAGCTTAAAACCTATTGGCATACAACAAGTAAACCAACATTAGCCATAGACTAAGCACAAAATTGTTAAAGCAACCTAAGAAAGAAAAACAACATGCATATCGAACTCAAGATCTTCCTACTATATATAGTTTACTATGTCCTCAACAATGCCTTTCATGAAGGCAAACCTATTTAGTGTCTCTACCGATGGATCCATGTAGTAGGTAGGCACAGGCAATGGACCATTGGCAGGTGCATCTATAGCTTCATAATAATAATACTTAGCAACAACAAAATAGTCAAAGATGTGAGAGTGAGAGAGCAAAAATAGATGGTAACTTAAAGCGCCTACCAAGTAAGCTCTCGGGTGTGAGTGTGGGGGGATCTCCTCACTTCACACCATAAAATAGGCTAGCAAAATCACACTCATTAGGGTGGAAGAACCCCCCTACATCAAATTGTTGGAAGATCTCTAAAGCCTCATCTAGCTCCTCTCAATGTGCCTCCTCCTCCTCAACATAAGGAGAGACCGTCTTTGCTACTATTGTTGCTGCTGCTTCAGCAGCCTTCTTGCCTAACTCACAAGCATAGCATAATAGCATTAACATAACATAACAAGAAAACATAAAAATTATAAACATAAAAAAATTTTTAAAAAATGCGTCTACACATGAACTACCCTGCAACATCTATAAGCAAAGTGGATATCTTGAGGTGGATTTTCTTGATGCTCGCCTATCCAACCATAAAGGTAGCCTCCTCTATCAAGTGTGGCCTCTTGATTTTTGTCTTGTAAGGTCCCACCATTTCTGAAATATAATAGTTAGCCTTGTTTGCATCCCTAATAATGATTTTGGGACACTCACCTACACTATCACAGGAATAATGTGACCATGAACATCCCAAATGAGCTTTGGTTGTAACTAAGTATAGCTCATTGATCCCCTCTAGGGGATCCTATGTGAGACTAGTTGTGAATAAGTGCCTAACCTAAGGCTTGAATAGCTTCTCATAATCTTGCACTACCCACTGCCCACTATCTCAGACTACCAAAAATTCCACAAGCCTTTGCAGAGACACTACAAATAATGCGAAGTGCACATGAGACCTCGCTTGGAGGTTGTAGTGAAGTCTAATGATGTTTTCTTATAGTCCAATGACAAGGAAGGAGGTCTAGTTGAACCTTGTTCTCTCCTCAAATACTTTTTTCATCACCCGCACCTACTCCACCCTAAGGATCTTTCCCTAGGAGAGCAACTTCGAAAAGGAATGGGCACTTAAAATAGGGTAGAGCTCCCAAAACTCCAACACATGCACATCTCTAACCATGATGCCTTTGTAAGATTGGGTGGTTCCCAACCACTCCTCAATCTCTCCTTTGTGGTCCACCTCTCTACTAGCCTTGTTAATGACTAATAAGCCCTTAGATGGAAGGAAAAAGAGGCTAGCAAAGAATGCATCATTAAGGTCCAAGACTACCCTCATTCCATTCATGTGGGTGATAAAATAGCAGGCATCACTGCTAAAAGAGATAATAATGATGACCATCTCAACCACTAGAATGCTTGGGCTAAGGGCCAAAAAAAGGTCCATCAGCCTAGCACATGTGAGCCAACTGGTCAACACCTCTAAGGCTTGATGGAACAACCAATGCTATGCCCCCTCCACATCACTATATTTCATTATGAGGGTGGCCTTGTTACGGCCTATGATGATTACCATTATCTCTCCTAAAGAAACTACATTTGTAACATAGGAAAGGAAAAATCAATGAATGCATGCAAGCAAGCCTCAAAGCCAAACAACAAGTGCTTACACAAAACAAATAGTGTGTGAGATAGAGGTGGTGGTGCAACTAGCTCCTTGAAGTTGGGCTCACCACTAACCCATCCCTCATTAAGCTAATTATAGGTCCTACACTACTCAAATTCATTTAGGTACTAGGTAGGATAATTCTTTAGGTCCTCTCCCACCTACTTAATTATGGACTCTTGAAAGTTTAGACTAGAGGTGAACACCTCTAGGGTAGTTTGGGTCAAGGTAAGAGCCTCTAGCTCGTCATGGAGCCCTTGATCATCAGCATTAAATTTGGCATTTGGCATGAGCACTTAGTGGTTATAAAATCTAGCATGAGCTAATAGCAAGCAATACAATGAAAAATCATAAGAGCACTTACCCTATGGCATAATATACCATTCTAGGTGGGTTCTAGAACAACATATACAAGTTCATAGTAATAAAGAAGGAGTTGCTCCTATTATAATAGAAGAACTCCAACATTCTCCAAATCCTAGATAAGGGATGAGTGCCTCTAGGGCTGTTCCTTGAACCACCTGCTCTATCATCACTAGTCATGGCCTCATCAAACATGAACCTTAATATGTCCTGGTTGGCTTCAGGTAGTAATGTCTCAGTGATGGTGCTTAGAACCTCCACTGCTAAGTGTGAACACATGATCACACTGAGGTGCTATAGTAGGAATGTTAGGAACTTAGATGCCCCTAGCTGAAACCATATCACTTGATAACCCACCTTCATATCCAATGCAAGCATGTTGGGCATAGGCTCGCTCATGTACTAAAGGATGCCAACAAGCTCCACAATGACTAAGATTGGCTTTAGCAACACCCTGCAATCACACAAATGATAAACGTAGTGTTAGTATACAAGATACACTTTAGCAAAAAATTCATTTTATTACACTTAGCAAAAATTAGCATGACATAACATAACTTAGAAAAAATATCCTAGGGCCCCCTAGGCCCCATGGGTATAGAATGTCAATATATACATTTGACATGCTTGATACTCACTAGGGTAAAGCATGTTTTCATAGTGTTAGCACTTTGTTTTGCATGTTCATACATTTGACATTACACTTTGCACGTTTGGAAATTTAACATTAGCATCTTGCATTTTCAAGTTTAACACTTCTACATAAGATTTTTGAAATTTTTTCTAACTCTGGGCTACCTTCAAGAGTGTAGTCTAGAAATTCAAGTTTTTTCTAACTCTACGACCCCTAACTACACTCTAGTAGTTGTAGAGCATAGTCCCCACAAAAAATCTAATTGCTAAACATGCTCTCAGGGAGCATAGCCCCAAATTTTCACAAAAATTCCTAACTGCTAGCTATGCTCCCTAGGAGTGTAGCCACCAAAAATCCAAAAAAATTTGAAAAAAAAAATTAACTATCTAATGCCATGCCCTACATGCCTTGCACTTCCTATCGCCATGCATTGAGTGTCTACCATGGTCATGCTGACAACACTGCTACAAACCACATCACTAACCCCCTTCCTAGCCAATGAAATGTAGGGAATGCATCCTTGGGTGTTGTGCTTCCCCTTTTAGCCCTTGCCACACCAAGAGCACAATGCCCTCATAGCCCCAGTGGCCGCTCCCACAAAAATAATGAAAATAAAATAGCAATCCCCTACTACATCCCTACCTTGCAGCATGCTGCCATGATCATTTCCTGTGATGCTTACCCCCACTCTACCCTTGTTTTCCACATAATCATAAATTTTCAAAAAAAAAAAAAAGGTAGAAGCCCTATGCAACATCTGCAACCCTGTGGTGGCAACTCTTGGCAGCCACTATTGAACCCTAATTCTCTACCCTATGTGCCACAGAGAAAAGCAAACAAAAATAAAGATAATAAATTTTCTTTTTCTTCCTTGGTCCTACACTTGCTCATAACCTCCTCACCCATGGCTGTGTAGGTGGTCATAGTGGCCATGGTTGCCAAAACCATCACCCTTAAACTGCAACAAAACTCTTAACCCCATGCACTTGTCCAACCCCCTACCCCCTACAAGTCGCCAATCTCTTTTTCTTATTTATTTTATTTTTGTTAACGGCCATGCATAAGCCTATGGCTTCTCCTCTTCATGACCACACTGGCCATTGTAGCAGCCATAGCCATAACCAAGCCTGCATGCTCTGCCCATTTGAAATCCCCACAAAAAATAGAAAAAGGTGAAATTCCTCTAATGTGCACATGCTTTCCCCATGGTCATGATGGCCCAAGATAGCCATGACATCGATTAACCTTGCCAAGGAAAGATGCCACCAATAGACGAAGCCCAAAATCCACAAGGTGCCTAAGTGAAAAATGTTGAGAAAAATGCAAAAAAAGACAAAGGGGTAGAGTGTAGTCAGGGTACCTAGAAGATAGTGGTGCCCTTCGCTCCTCCACACGTGCCCATGGTAGGCTTCCAAGGACTCGTTCTCCCTCATCCAGGTTAGCTAGGTTAGCATGTTGATGTCCACTTTGGTGCAACATTCTAGCGACTACACTCTTGTAACTATGCTATGCTTTACAAAATTTGTTCTTAACTTTTGACAATGACAAATTTACCAAGGGTAAAATGCACTTTTATACCCTTGGGCACCACTTAAATTTTTACCTACTCGGGCCTATGCTCAATAGTGCAAAGTGTAGTCAAGTGTGAGCATAGTCACTAGAGTTAGAAAAATATTGATTTTTTTAGCTATCTCTAGACTTAGAAAAATTTTGATTTTTTCTTGTCATCTAGTGGGCACCCAAACAAATTTTGCTTCTTTGATGCACTAAGCCTCACTTCAATGATGCACTAAGTGCACAAAACCATCCACTATGATGTTAAACTAGCATTTCACCTATTTGCTACAACATTAAATTGGCATTTCAACCATTTACTATGACATTAAACTGAAATTTCAACCATTCTCTATGATGCTAAACTGACATTTCATCTATCTACTATGATGTTAAACTAGAATTTCAACTATCCACTACGACATTAAACTGGCACTTGATGGTCCACTAAGACCTTAAACTTGCATTTCATGGTCTACTAAGACCTTAAACTAGCAACCCCATGGCCTACCAAGGCCTAAAACTGGACCACACATCCCTTTCCTTTAAAATCACATCTACATACTTAGGAAAAATTTTATTGCATTGTTCTTTTTAATTGTGCATATTGCGCTCATTAAGACAGGTGCAGCTTGACATTTTTCCTAGTTTTTTTTGCAAGATTATTGTAAGATTCACAACATGACTATGTATGAGCATCTTCACTTGCCTCTAGTCCTTACCAGGCCACATGGTGAGCTTACATGATGCATCGATGCTCAATGCCTAGACCTTAAGCCCATAGCCTACGATGAATACATAACATTTGTAGAGGCGCCACTAGACTAGCCAGGCCATCTAATTAGGGCTCTAGATCTAGAGGTAGGTGATGTCACAAAGGATTTCCTTGTTGAAGTCCTTGCAGCAACATCTAGTGTCAAGGCAAAAACATTGAAACTTAGTTCTTTATTGGAGTCTCAACATGCCCAAAACATCGCAAAAGTACTTAACAAAAACATTAAGCCATTTGCATGGTCTTACAAAAACATGCCAAGCCTAGATCCTCGCATAGTGCAACACAACATAACTCTCAATCCCAACATAAAACCAGTCAAGCAAAAAGCTTGCAAGGTTAGGCCTAAGTCCATGATAAAATCACTAAGCTCTACAAAGTCAGTTTCATTTGAGCCATTGACTATGTAGACTAGGTCTCCAACATCATAGTTGTACCCAAGAAAAATAGAAGTATACGCATTTGCATAGACTTCCAAGACCTCAAAGATGACTTCCCATTGCCTAGTGTTGATTAATTAGTCATTACCATGGCTAGTCATGCCTTGTTGTCCTTCATGGATAGGTTCTCGGGTTTCAACTAGATTCAAATCAACCCAGAGCACCAGCTTAGTACTACCTTCATGATCCCTTGGGGTATATTTTGCTACATAATGATGCCCTTCGAGCTCAAGAATATAGGAGTGACTTATCGACGAGCCATAACATACATTTTTAGTAATTACCTATTAGGTCTACTCAATGATTACATTAACAATATAGAGGTTAAGTCCAAGGCATCACACAACTATGCAAGTCACTTAGGCCTTGTGCTCCAACGTTGTCTTCAACATGAACTTAGGATAAATCCTAAGAAATGTACCTTCAACATCAAGATGAGCTACATGCTAGGTTTTGTAGTATTTAAAGTAGGCATACATGTAGACCCCAATAAGATTAAGGCCATTACCAACTTAGCACCACTTGCCAACCTTAAGGAGCTATGAGGGTTACAAGGTAGATTACAATACATATGCCAGTTTATTGCATGATTGACAAACAAGTTGTAGCTAATGCAACACTTACTTAAAAAGGGAGTCCACTTTGAGTGGAAAACTCAATTCCAAGAGGCATTTGACAACCTTAAATAGGAGCTGGCTCAACTTCCAACAGTCTACCCTCCACAAGGAGATAAATCATTCTATATCTACCTTGCTACATCAGACACATCCATCGCTTCTCTACTTTGTCAAAAGCAAGATGATGGTATATAGATTCCTATGTACTACCTAAGCCATGCATTAGTTGCCTATGAAGTGAAGTATAATGATGTGGAAAATACTTACCTCACCTTAGTCTTTGCACTCAAAAAGTGGAGGCATTATCTTTTTCGTAGTTAAGTCAACATCATTTGCAAAAGCAATGTACTCCAAGCAATTACAACGAATATCTATGAGAATAATCACATAACATATTGGAAAGTAATAACTGTGGAGTTTAACCTACATTACATTACACAAGCATCAAACAAAGGTCAAGCAATAGCTCCACAACTTATGGATTTCCCAATCGATGACCAAGCAACAATAGATCTAAAATTTCTGGATGCACATGTCACTAGCATAAGCCAAGTGCCTAACAACTTCAAGTCACTCTTGCATTTCGATGGTGCTTCAAACTTTCAAGGGGGTAGTGTCAATGTTGTAATCACATTCTCGTCTAGGGAGATCTAATCCTTCACATCTCATGTTGCATTTCTAGGCATTAACAACATCGCAAAGTATGAGGGTCTCCTCTGGGGTATCTTAGCAGCTTGTAACTGAAACACCATAAAATTTCAAGACACTCTTGCTTCACCAGGGTCTTGGAAATGAGGCAAACATTTCCACAACTGTAGCCTCATGATAGTTTGGTAGGAAATGAATGCACTGAGTTTAGACTATTCAGTTTGGGAATTTTTCTACCTCCAGAGCTAACAGGCCTAATGGACTCTTTGGCTTGCCCACCTAGGTGTTTCACCTAGCTGACAATATATTTAGAAACCATTCTTAGAGTTGTTGGTGGTGTTCAAGATGGATAGAATAGTTCAACAAGTTTTCTAGTGGAGAAGTCTGCTACACTACACTACATTACGCATCGTAGTAGGCCTTTGAAAAATCAATCAAGTGTCCAAATGTAGGCTTTAGCAAAAGATGTTTGCACAAGAAAAAATTAGAAATCAGCCAATACAAAGTGCTACATTATGCTACGCTACATAGCGTAGTATAGTGTAGCAAGTAGCTATGCTACACCAACGTGCTATGCTACATAGCATAACACAGCGTAGTAAACAGCTATGCTATGCCTGTGTGCTTCATCTCCTACTTGCATTACTAGCACCCAGTTTTGACAACATGATTGCAGCGTAGAAGGTTCACAATCGGCTTTGCATATCCATGCAATACGAGCACATCAGCATCTCGTGGGTCCAGGACACGCATCATCCAAGCCTCATTTCTTGTGTGCTCCTAGCCCTATATATACCCTAATGAGCAACACTCAAAGGGTTGGCAAATTTGGTTGGTAGGTTGGCAAAAATTTAGTTGGCAAATTGAGAATACTATTAGCAAGTTGGCAAATTGGCAATTTCTTCGGTCGGAAAATCTTAGTAGTCGACATCTTTTGCATTAGCACTTAGCATTAGCTTTTTGCTTGTTGGCATTTTGCACTATTAGCTTTTAAGCTTGTACTCAAAAAATGTAATTAAGGTATTTCGAGCGTTCTGGTCATCCCTGGACTCTCCATGTGCCTCTGGCATTGTATAACTTGTTATACATTTTCAAGCAAAGAAGAGAATCGAACCTGCGACTTTACAGTGGTGTATTTTCTTATCCCAGTTACTCTGTTATTTCTTCATTGTCATCATTACTTAGCAACATTTTCTTTATCATCACATTTATTGATCATCGGTTAGATCTCATAGATTTCGCACTTAAAAAAATGTTTACGAAAGGTTAAGTTACACCAGTTAAGTTCTTATCTGATCGACCAGACCGTTTAGGGCACCTCGTTTCCATTTTATCCAACATGGCCCTTGTAATGATCCGGGGTTGAAACTATTCGCCCGACAACCTCTTGGTGTTTCTAGCCACTGAAATTTTTGGTCGCTATAGTTTTCTGGCTCTAGAAAGAGGGCCTTTTGGTGCCTTTGTCGTGTTTTACGGTAGTTCTGCATGCATTCTATACCCTGTCACACACTAGCGTAAATGTGACACCCTTTTGTAGTTTTTTATGCATCGTGTGATGCAGATCGGTCACCGCGACAGTTCCTTTGAAATATTGTAAGATAGAAAGCCTCCAATCGCTACTCGATCTCCTTATTTTTCTTGTTTGTGAACCCTTTTCAACCTTATGAAAATGACTTCCTCAAGCACTGCAATTACTACCTCTAACATTGAGGTTCCCCTCTTAGTTCAAGGCACCACTGGTGGCAAGCAACCACTCAGCCCAATGCAAGAGCTATGCCGATCTCTCAGGATCCAAAACCAATCACCTGAGAGCTTGGCATAGCAAGACGAGCAGTAAAACTTTCTCTATGCTAAGGTTCAGGCAAATCTGCCCTTAGACGCACAAGAACTCAAAGAAAAACGCAGCTTTGAGTTCGCTTACTATAATGGGAGGGAATTTATTCTCACTCCTGGAATTTCCATTCCTCTGACACAAACGCATCAATGGATCATAGATCAGTTGACATGGTTGACTAGGCCTAGGGAGCCATGAGACATAGCATCTCACTATGATGAGACATTCCAAGACAGGAAAGAGGAACTGGATTCCCAGTCTGAGGGTGGGGGTCAAACCAACCCTCCCACCATCCCTCCCACCCCATCTTTCTGGAAGAACCTAGTCTCTACTACCGCTCCCTTTATGATCACGTTTGCATCATCGCAACCCACAGTATCATCGATAATGGGTAGCCGTGCCATGCCATTAGTGTATCAACACGCCTATTCCCCTATCTCATTCTCAGCGACTATCCCTCTGCAAACTGTTTCCCAATCCATTCCTGTTTTGCACCATGCACCAATCATGGCTACCCTACCCTACGTTCATACTGTACCTACATCGTAGTGGCATGCAGTTTTCGCATCCATTCCAGCATCTACACCTGTCCCACTGCTAATAGCAGGCCCAGTCCCGCCCACATGGTGGACCTCATTCACTTCTCCTCCTATTTTGCAGCCATCATAAATGTCCCACTACCCTCACCACCAAACGTACCAGGTCCCACAAATGATACAACCAAGTGTGGGACTATGGTCTATCCCACCAGCCACACAAACAGCCTACCCCATGCCACAACTAGCGGTTGCTGCTCCAACAGCACCACCTACTGAGTGGTAAATAGCATAAGCAGCACCTTTCATAGGAGCTACCCCAACGACACTGCCTATGGGTCACGTCGCTGCCCTTGCCACTCCACAGATGGGAGTTGCCTCTATAGCTCCCCAACCATCTGCATTGTCCCCAGGTCTGGATCAAGCATTCTAGCTTATCCAGACCCTTACTGAGGAAATCAAATGCCTCAAGGCTACTATTTCTAACACGGTACAAGTCATGGATTTCTACCATGACGATCCCATCAGCCTGGCAGTCCCCATGTTAACACTACCCCCCGAGATGTTGCTTCCTCATTCTACAAAGTACAATGGGGAGGGTGATCCCAACACCCATCTTGTTATGTTTAGATCTAAGTCCCTTATTTTGCAAAAATGGCCACACACAAGCATCTATGCCTTTGCTATGTCTCTGACGGGCAAAGCTCTGGACTGGTATCATGTGCTCCCATGCTCCTCCATCTCAACCCTAGAGGAGTTGTTGACTTAGTTCATAACGCATTTCAAATATAACTTGAGACCAGAGGTTACGCTGGATTAGTTAATGAGCATCAAACAAGATCCACTCAAACCGGTCCAGAATTTCATACAACAGTGGAGTGCTACCCTTAACGAGATCCGTGAGCCCATTGCAAAGGTCCATCTGCTAGCCATCTTTAAGGGTGCAGTGAATGACTTCATTAAGTCCAAACTATACTATCTCGCTCCATGGACTCTTTGTCAGGCTTTCGCCCAGACCAAGAGCATACAAGATGTAGCCGAGGCAAGCAAGGACCAGGCCTACGTTGCATATAAGAACACCTTTGCAAAGAAGGACAAAGACAAGGGTAAAGCTATAACATCCATAGTGGCCACTGTGGCAAACGAAGCCAAACCAAAAAATAATAATAACAAGAAGGTAGTTGCACTAGCAACTAACCCTACACCCGCACCAGGCAACGTAGCCCAACCTTCAACATCGGCACCTGAAGCATCTGCACTACCCAAACCTAACTTTCAGCGTAAAGATTGCTCTAAGTATACTCCGCTACCTGTCAAGCCTTCAGAACTTCTAAAGAAATTACTGGGGGCAGGGTATATCCAACACAAGTAGATGTCAGAGGAGGGAGCCAGAAAACATCAACGGTATTGCGAACACCTTAGGAACCCCTCCTTGGCCTTGCCCAATGAGCCGCTAGTTCCTATGAATTTTAGGCTGGAGTAGTTTTGTGACTACCATCAATAGTGTGGTCACGATACGGATTACTGCCTAGCCTTAAAGGATGACATCCAAAGAATAATTGATCAAGGGAAACTAGTTCTAGACGAAACCAACCTAGTGCATCCCGAAAATCAATCTCTGCATGTCTACACGGATCCTCTTAATGCCAACAGCAGTGGTTACATTATCAACACTATTGGCATTGACAATAATCCAAGGCCACCTCAGCAGCCGTTCATGGTTCATGTGCCCCAGCGTAGCATACCAACACCACTGGTGGCTAAGAAAAACCTACAAAAATCGTTTGCCCTAAGAATCCCTCCCTGGACATCTGCCACTGCATCACCTGTAAGCAAAACCGCACCATCACCAACCGCATTAACACCACAAGCATAATTCATCATCAGGGGGCCAAGCCACTCAACTGCCCCCACCCTGCATAAGACAGCATCGTAGCCTTCTCATCCAAAGAAATGAGAAGAGTGCTTGACAAGTGAGGCATCAACGAAATGTACCGTCACAGGTACTTCCAAGCCTACACCCTCACCCTCTACATCTACGTCCTCGTTGCTTAAAGATAACATTGCTACGTGCACATGGTCTTCGCCACCTCACCCGAAAGGGTCTAACCCAAGACCTAAAATTGTCCCTCCTTGGGAAATTCATCTCCTAGGATGAATGGAAGAGAAGAAAGGCAGTAAACAAGAAGGTGGCCCAGACCTCTTAAGCACTCTCACTCAAGTCAAGCAGGTCCTAAAACAAAAAAACACAACGCTGAGCCTGTACGACCTGATTATGACTTCCACTGCACACAGTGAGGCTATGGTTTGCATGTTAACGGCAATACCAATTGACGAGAACATGTCAGCAGAAGAGAAAGTAATCCATTTGGTTTTTCTTCCTTCTATGCCCACAGAACCGTAGCCATCCCAGTTGACTTTCTGTGAAGAGTCCATTAGGGAAGACCTTGAAAAGGGTCAAATGACTACAGCACCTTTGTTCATCATAATTCAGGTTGGCCAACATAAGATCCGAAGGGTACACGTTAATGATGGGGCTGCTACGAATGTCATCCCATTTCCTATTGTGGATAAGCTGGGTTTGGTAGACCAAATCAAACCAATAACAACGTCATGCTTGAAGTCATTCAATGGGGCATGGGTCATGGTGAAAGGCACCATCCACATCAACTTTGTGGCAAGGGACCAATTCCCCATGAATGCAATGTTTATTGTGGTGGAAGAGATGCCCAGGTTTAACCTGATCTTGGGGAGGTCATGGTTAGCACAACTTAGGACCATCTCTTCGTCCATATATCAAGAGATCCATCTACCCTATGCAGGCAAGGTGGTGGTGATCCATGGCAATGAGGTAGCAACGCAAGCAATAAATAACATAGATATGGAGCAAGGCTCGAAGGTCATAACCTCTGAGAATGATGTGCCTATCTCCATAGATACTAACTGTTTAGTGAAAGGGCTGGCCCAACACGCCAGCTTAGAAAATGAAAATGTGTGGGCTGAGTTACCCTTCCAAGTAGAGGACAACGATGTAGATGAGTGCTGCAGCAAAGTGTCTTGGCCCTATGTCTCACCAAATCCATGTTGGATTAGAAAGTTGTTACGAATAGCGTAGTAACCCCAATACTTCCTACCCAGTTAACATCCATTATACACTTACTGCTTATTCACTTCACATACATCCATCTACACTGGGTTTCTTAACTAAATCTTTTAAACCATTCGTACATTCCTTTTTTTTACATCATTACCATGGCTCGAAATGGCCTAAAACTACATTGTTCCATGGCTTGAAATGGCCTAAAACTACATATGGCCCGCTAAGGCCTAACACTAGCAAAAAAAAAATTTCTTTCGTTTACATTACCCCATGGCCCAAAATGGCCTAAAACTATATGTGGCCTGAAATGGCCCAAAACTACATGCGGCCCGAAATGGCCTAAAACTACGATACATTAAAAACATAAAAATCTGATTGCATAGATAACATACGTAATGAACAAACTATAATAACATCAAATAGTGACATAATTCATTTTTTCATTCAAGGTTTCAAATAAACAATGTTTGTAATAGTTTTGCAAAAATACAAAATGAAAGCCCTTGCTATAATACATCATCGTCCCTTGCATCATATCTCTCTACACAATCTTCTTCCACCCTCTAGGGGCCCTAATCCTTCATCCAGAATCTACAACATACAAAAAATGTAGTCAACTAGAGTTACACATGAGGGCTAGAGTAAAACCTAAATTGTCGCATCGCAGGAAGTGACTAACCCAAGATGGTCTCGTGTCTTTTTCGGGGGGTATGTGATCCAATCTGATCCCGAGGTGGTGCCAGACCTCCTCCTCTATAATATCCACCTAGTGTCTATTGCTCAATTCAGCATTTGTAGCAACTTTCTTCTTTTCAATGGCCATCAATCTCGGCGGCCCTAGAGAAAAGAAGGCAGTGGTGGTCTCACCTATGGGAAGGTTCAATTCCTGCTCAGGGGATTCACTAACCACTACTTGTTGCATGAACTTGTTGTAAGCCTCAGAAGCACCAATGACATCCAAGAATGCTTCATGAGTATACAACTTTACTAAAGCATCCTGATATTTTTTGCGGTAGGTGGCACATTCTAGTTTATACATATGCTTGACGTTTTTCTAGGACTACCCCCACTCGTAAACTCTAGCATTGTAATCCTTCTAGTCCTAGTTCTTCTGAACCAACAAGTCCATCTACATTCACTGCTCAATTATCTCACGGGTTGCCTCATTTTTGTGTTGTATGGCCATCCAATATCTTGCGTAATCTATGACAGTCGTGCACCAACTACCATCATTGGTATCATGGGCTAGGAGGAACTCGTTCCTGGAACAGAGGTCTCCCACCTCAATGGTCAAGTTGGCCTTCTCTCTCTTGAGCCTTTGGACCCATTTCCACAAGTCTTCATGCACATGCCTACACTCCCATAAGGAACATGCTGAGTGCAATGCACATTCACTAGCCTCATCGTATATGCGATGAGGCACCTTGGTTACTTCAAGTGGGAATGTAGGAACGACATCGATCTTTACTGCTTGTTTCGGGTCCCACTTGAGGTGAGAAGCTGTTGACCATACACAAAAATACATTAGTCATAGTAGCGTAGCAAAATTTAGCAATCCAAAAGGTCTAGCATAGCAACTCAAAGAGCCTAGCATAGCCACTTCACTTAGCCACTTCTGGATTGACTTGCTTGAGATGGCTGATCATGTCATCAAAAACCCCTTACATGAATGAAAACTTGTCAAGGGTCTCAGCCTATGGTTCCAGCCAGATCAAGGAAGGTCCTACAGTGCCAACAGCGGTGTCTACCATATAATAAAACACATCAGTAATGACCGAGATGGACTATAATAAAGCAAGTGAGTAATGCAAATGACAATGTAAAGGCTCCTACCCAACAAACCCTCAGGGGTGATAGCGGGGGGGTCACCCATTAACATACTTCTGAATATACAGTCAAACTCACTAGCATCTACTTGTAGCTCCCCTCCTTGTTGGCTTAACACTATGGTAGCACCCTTTGCATTCATCTTCTCCTTTGATGCTGAAATGCATTCAGCAAAGGGATCATTAGCAGAGGTCCCTTCCCAGTTGACACGGGCTTCCTCTTTATTCACTGGGGCCTTTCTTTTTAAGGCACTACTATCCTCCTCATCAGTGGGGGAATCCTCCCCATTGATAGAAACGTCCTTCTCGTCAATAGGAGCATTTTCTTCATTGACAGGAGCTCCTTCCTTTCTTGGCAGGAGCTCCTTCTCTCTTGACTAGGGTCCTTCCCTCTATGGTCAGGGCCCCCGCATCTTTATTAGCTACCCCTATTTTGAGGGCCGACATCTCTTCGTCACCTTCTTCTTCTTCTTCTTCCTCTAGCTACAAAGAAAATTTGCATTAGGCTTAGCATGTTAACTTAAAAATTAATGCTACACTATGCTACGCTACCTAGAGTAGCATAGCATAGTAGGCATTAACCAAAACAACAAAGAAACAAACATAGAGAAAAAATTTTACCAATGGGAGGCTATATTCTACGTAACTTAAACCATAGTTTCTTCCCCCCTTCTTCATCCGTACGGGGCGGTTCCTCAGTTGGATGAGACCTTTTTCGCCACAACTTAGTGGCCACTATCTCTGGGATGAGATGTTTCCCCTATGATACGCTACCCGTAGTAGCAGGGGGCACCTCTCCTACACTGTCTTGGCCATGAAAGTTGTGGGCCACCCTATCCCTAGTTGTCATGAAAAATGACTCCCTGATGGCTTTTGGAGGATCCTAGGCTCAAGTGGTCTAGAAGACTTGGCAAATCCATGGTTTGAAAATTTAGTTACGATCTTGCATCACCCAGGCTCTATTCTCATGGACTACCAAGAATTCCACAAACCACTACAAGCAAGCTATAAAGAAGGCATGATGCACATTGACACGAGACTCAGGCTTCTTATGAAGCTTGACCATTTCATCTTATAGACCTTTGTACAGATGCTTGGCCCAGTTGTAATAGGCCCCCTCTTCCATAACCTTCCTCATTACCCAAGCTTGCTCAATCCCAATGATCTTTCCTTGGGATAGTAGCTTGGGGAAAGCATAGGCACAGAAGATAGGGTAAACCATTTTGGTCACTTTCGGCTTGATTGCTTCCATGGGGATCCCCTTTCTCCCTTTCTTTGCCCCTAGCCACTCCTCAATGTCCCTCTAATGGTTTGCCTCCTTTTTGGTCTTTTCTCCTACAAGAAGACCATCATCAAGGACATCGAAGAGGTCCACAAATAGTTGGTCATTGATCTCAAGGACCACCAGCACACCATGCACACATGTGTGGAAGTGGTCTACCTTTTCAGAAAAGGAGTTGGCTAGGGCAAGCATCTCAGTAGCAAGGATACTTGGGTTCATGGCTAAGAACAATTCCATGAGCCTAGCATCCCAAAGAGTTTTGGAAAGCGATTCCTAGACCCCGTTGCAAAGCCAGCATTGGCTCTCGTCCACCTCCATGTACTTGAAGTAAATCTTGGCCTCGTGATGCCCAGAGGTGATCATCGTCACCTCCTAGGATTTCTTCGTCACTATAGTAGTTTGCACATGAAAAAAAAAGTAAAAACTTAAACAAAAAAACAAGGGTAATACTTGAACATGCAAACGACCCATAGTTTAGCTTACTAGGTTTGAATGGCAATGGGAACGGTAAAAGATCCACCAATACATCTTCAACAGTGATCAGCTTAAAGGGTTCCCGTTCCCCATCCAACAAATCCAGCTCCTTGCATCTATCATAGAATTGGGAGTACCGGGTTGGATAGGTTTTGTACTCACCCCCGCATTGGCCTATGACATCCTCGTGCATATTCTCAGTGGAAGAAAACTCCCGCAGCATCACTTGTGCCAAAGCCAATGCATTTGTATCACTGTGAAGCCCATCCTTATTGATAAAAAACCTAGTAACAAAACTACATTGTTAACATTTTCCTAGCGTAGCATGCATTGCATAGCATAGCAGAATATTTTACAGAACTCACCCGCCAACACAGTAAACGGTTCCTAGTGGGTTTTGAAAACACATTCCCATGTGGTGGGCAATAAACAATGTGTTGTACTGATGGTAGCAATTATATTCGAGCATTTCCTAGATCCAAGCTAGACACTTCAAGCTTTTTGGGCACTGACTGGATCCTTCTCTCTGCCCACTCCTAATTGCTCCATTAGTCAGGAATCTCAGAATACCCCGATTTTCCCAAAGCAATAGGGTTTTTGTTATTACAGTTGCTACCTCCTTCAATAAGTGTGACCAAATGATCACACTAAAGTTTTGAAGGAGAAATTGTAGGAAGTCTCGTGCACCTTCCTTAAACCAAACTGCCTACTGCCCCACTTGTAAGTGGAGTGGAGGAACGTTGGCCACTGGTTCACTTATGCAGCACAGAACCCCCACGATTTCTAGGATAATTAAAATTGGCCTTAGCATCACCCTGCACAACACAATGGTAAATGTTAACATCATGTTCGAGCAAAGTTAGCTTGTAGTAAAGCAGGACTGGAAATTGGCAAATAACGTAGCATAATTCTTCCCTTACATGAAGTGTAGCAAAAGCATAAAGGCAGTAGTGTAGTAGAACTAACATAGTGTAGCAATAGAAAATTTAATCCAAATTTTAAATAAGAAAAGATTCAATACACTGCTGCCATTTCAAAAAATATTCTACCTAAAAAAATGATTTGCATTACGCTACGATAGACATTTGTTATGCTGTCAAGTCACGCACATGACCAAACCCTCCCAAGGATCATACATTATGCTATTTGCATGCTAAGTTGTTAAAATTACCTAAGCCTCTGCGATTGGATAGCTGCAACAATGGTAGTTTGGGCAACACTGCATGCAACCTTAGCGTAATGCCTGTACACCCGTCATGACCGAATCGGCACCAACAACGGTGTAATGGCCAAAATAACAACAGAAGCAATGATAGAAAATGCATATTTTGAAACGGAAATAGAAGCAGAAACAGAAAGCAGAAGCTACAATGGTAGCATATAAAAAATGAGAGTAACATAGTAGCTTACCGGGCTGACAGAGTCTCCTCCCGCACCATGACACGTGCCTGCGAAAGATGCCCCAGGGTGTCCTTTACCTCATCTACCTTGGAGAGCGTTAGGTGTTTGTGTTCTCTTTTGGGTGCCATTGTCTCGGTTGCAAGTTCTTCCTCAGTCGCTACGCTAAATCGCCTTGCTCCTTGTTGGCACAACTGCTCTATGCTCTAGATGTGGGCTCTACGCTATTATGGAGAAAATGACAAGTTTACCAGGGGTAAACCCCTATTTATAGCCAATACGATGAAAAGAAACTTGTCATTCTCTCTCCCCGATTAATGTGGGATGTTTCGTATAGCATAGCACTCCCGTCATAGTGTAGCAACATTATTTGCATCATTACAGGTGGGCCCGACCGAAAACTTCGACCCACCTCAAACTAGCCATTTTCCTTCGCAAGAATAACAAATTAGAGGTCCGCAAAGATCTTAAACTACTGAAACTCACCTTCACAAGCACAACCCATTAGCGGTCCGCAAAGAACTTAAACTAGCAATTTTGATCCATAGCTTCGATCTCATTAGCAGTCGGCTAAGACCTTAAACTAATACTTTTAATTCATGAATCTAACCTATTAGAGGTCCGCAAATACCTTAAAATAGCAGTTATACACTTTTGCATTCAAGCAATCCACTACAACATTAAAATGAAAAACTACAAACTTTGTATCATGTTTCCGATCATTTAAGTTTTTTTTCATATTTCGTTATTACTTTACAAATGTCTGCTATGCGTTGTTGCTACAAACAGGTATCCCTTGACTTGGCATTTATCTCATTGTGGCAGGTTGAGCAAGAATGGCACTGCATCATAATCTTTCTTCATCTCTAGCCTTAATAGGTCCACATGGCGAGCTTGCAAGACAATTGAACCCAGAATCTATAGACCAGGAATCATCTGTAGATAACACTGTAACGTCCTTAGAAACATCCCCAGACTGGCCTGAAAATCTAGTCCAAACCTTAGATTTAGAGGTCGTAGATGTAACTAAGGACCCTCTCATTGAAATGCCTGTGACCACATCCAGGGGGGAAATAAAAACATTAAAACTTAGCTCCCTCCTAGATTTAGAAACACACAAAGATGTATCCAAAATACTGCAAGACAACATTGAGGTCTTCGTGTGGTCATACAACGACATGCCAAGTTTAGATCCAAGGCTTATACAGCACAACATTGTCTTAGATCTGTGTATGAAAGTAGTTAAGTAGAAGGCTTGCAAGGTTAAACCAAAGATTGTACTGGTCGTACAGGATGAAATCACCAAGCTGTATCATGCTAGTTTCATCTGGGCAGTTGATTACTCAGAGTGGGTGTCAAACATCGTTGTTGTTTCTAAGAAAATGGGAGGAATACAAATCTGTATAAACTTCTGAGATCTAAACAAAGCCACGATTAAGGATGACTTTCCACTACCGAGTATTGATCAACTCATCAACACTACGGCTGATCACACTCTGTTATCCTTCATGGATCGTTTTTCCTACTACAACCAAATTTGCATCAACCCAGAGCATTAGTTAACAACAACTTTCATGACCCCATGGGGTGCTTTCTGTTACACTATGATGCCCTTTGGGCTCAAGAACTCCAGAGCAACCTACCAGAGAGCCATGACTTACATCTTTAGTGACTACATCCTAGAAACGATGAATGACTATGTGGATGACATAGCGATCAAATCTAAAGAGGCCGTTGATTATCCCAATGATCTAGGTGTAGTCCTCAAGTGCTTCCAGATGAATGATTTACACCTTAACCTAGAGAAGTATGTCTTCAGGGTATGAACCGGACACATGTTAGGGTTTGTAGTATCGGAGGCTGGAATACAAGTGGACCCTAACAAATTTAAGGCCATTGTTAATCTAGCGTCCCCTACAAACCTTAAAGAGTTGCGTGGGTTGCAAGGCAAGGTATATTTTATCAAAAGGTTTATAGCAAAGTTGACTGACAAGTTACACCCCATGCAACATCTACTAAAGAAAGGGTTTAACTTCAAATGAACAATAAAATGCCAACAAGCTTTTGATGATCTGAAGAAAGAGCTTTTACACCTCCCGAATGTGTACTCACCACAGAGGGATAAGCCTTTTTTTGTCTACCTTGCTACCTCAGACACGTCTATCATGGCACTGTTATGTCAGAAACGAGATGATAGCTCTGAGATTCCAGTGTATTATCTAAGTCATGCACTGATAGCGTATGAGGCAAAATACAATGAGGTGGAAAGAAACTGCCTTTCCCTAGTCTTTGCATTAAATAAATGGAGGCATTATCTATTTTGTAGCAAGGTTAACATCATTTGCAAGAGCAATGTACTCTGAGCTATCACAAACAATCTATATGAGAGTATCAAGATAGCCTAGTGGAAAGCCATAACAGCGGAATTCGATTTGCATTATGTGAGCCAATCGTCGATGAAAGGTCAAGCTATAGCTACGTAACTCACGACCTCACTCGTCGACGATCGGGCAATCATAGATCCCAAACTCCTTGACGAGTATGTTAGCACTATCAACATTATCTTGTCACATCTTGAAGCCACTTTACATTTCAACAGTGCCTTGACTACATGAGGAGGTAGTGCAGCTGTCTTCATTATGTTCCCCTCTAGGGAAATGCAACCCTTTGCTTATCGTTTTGCATTCCTTTGAACGAACAACATGGTAGAGTATGAAGGATTACTCAAGGGCCTCTTAGTAGCCCAAGCATTAAGCATTCAACATCTAGTGATTCATGGTGATTCACAACTTGTCGTGAATCAAATCATTGAGGTCTACACCTGAAAAGCTATACATCTGCAACCCTATTGCGACCTAGCAAAAATTTTGCTCAAATAGTTTGCAACAACGGATGTCCAACACGTGTCGTGTAACAAAAACTCTATAGCAGATGCCTTGGCCACCCTAGCATTAAATGTTCCACCACACCTGTTCACAAGTTTTTCTGCTTTGATTACCGAGTGTACAGGGCCTATCACTCAGGTGATACATGTAGCCTCTGTAAGCGCTACGAATACCCACGAGTGGTACACCAACATTAAAGCCTACCTGCAACATGGAGATCCCCCATGCATATTAACATCTACCCAGAGAGATGTGATCCACAAGCATGGCTGACAATATGTGCTCATGGGAGACAATGCCCTATGTAGATGCTCCTTTGATGGGATATTTCTGCTATGCTTAAATGAGGAGCAAGCGTAGAAGGTCATTAATGAAATACATGAGGGACTGTGTGTTGGACACATAGCACCTAGGGCCATGGTAACAAAAGTAAAACACCTAGGGTACTATTGGCCTCACATGGAGCATGATTGCCTAGCTAAAGTCAAAACTTGTGATACATGCCAAAGATACGCAAATCTCATACACGTTTCACCTACAGAATTTCACCCAATGTAGATCATGTGGCCTTTCCAGTGATGGGGACTAGACATCATAGGACCTATCATGCCTAAGTCTTCCACAGGGCATAGCTTCATCATCATGGCCACTGAGTATTTTACGAAGTGGGTGGAGGCTATTCCTCTTAGGAAGAATACATCCCAGTAGGTTTGCCACTTCATCTTAGATAACTTCGTGACGAGGTTTGGGCTCCCCATGACTATTGTGACCAAAAATGGGCCACAATTTAGTAGTGCATAAACTAAAACCTTTTGCAGTGGCATTAAGCAATCATTCTCCTCGCCATACTACCCGCAGGAAAATGGAAGGGCAAAAGCTACGAATAAGTCCATCATCAACTTGCTCAAGAAAATGCTTAACAACAATAAGCGGTGATGGCACTAGCAAATCCTCTATGTGCTATGGGCTTACAGGACAATGTGCAGGACTACAACAGGTAAGACTCCTTAGAGTCTTGTTTATGGATCTGAAGCGGTGTTACCTCTTGAGCTGCAAGTACCCTTACTTTGAATGATCCTATCAAACGTCATGAGCGAAGCCCAAAACAACAAGTCAAGGATCATCGACCTCGACTCAATAGAGGAGGAGCGTACACAAACACTTGGTCACATAGAGCAATATCAGAATAGGCAATGGTAGAAGCATCATGCAAACCCACATTAACAGCTGGTAAAGAAGGGGGACCTTGTTCTCAAGGCTTTCCATGAGCATATGAACAAATTCTCAGCAAACTGGGAAGGTCCATTCATGGTCACAAAAGCCTACGGGAGTGGAGCCTTCAAGCTGGCAAACATGGATGGAAACGAGTTTGCAAATCCTATGAACCACTCATATCTCAAGCCATACTATATCTAAAGCATGAGCAAGGTAAGGAATCATCTACTACGATGTAAAACTGGCAAACCAACATCTGCTACAATGTAAAATTGGCAAAGCTCATCTACTATGATTAAAAACTGGCAAAGGTAGTCCACTATGACTATAAACTAGCACAGACTATCTGCCATGATACAAAACTAGCAAAGAATGTCTGCTACAACATTAAACTGGCACAGACGGTCTGCTACAACTTTAAACTGGCCTATCCACCATCCGCTATGATGATAAACTAGCAGTACAGTCTGCTGGAACCTTAAACCAACACAGTGATCTGCTACGATCTTAAACTAGCACAACCATCATCCGCTACGATGATAACCTAGCACAAAGGTCTTCTAGGACCTTAAACTAGTGTAGCACGGTCTACTGAGACCTTAAATAGATGGTCTACTAGGATCTTAAACTAGGTTCACAGCACGTCCTCAACATGCATCCATGACTCTACAAACAAGTGAGCGTGCACACTGCCAACACAGGGTGGGACGTTGCAATTCCAGAATGCAGTTCATGATGCCAAGAAAATACCTACTCGAATATGTTCAACGCCACTGCCCCTGTCATCTTGTTGATCCTCCAAAAATTTCATATGACATCTTGTTGATCTTCTAGAGCTACCACTACCATGGCCCTTCAACCTAGTAGTAGCTTCCGTGGTCGGTGCCTACTGCTAGAGATCTAGCACTATTGTGGCCCAGCCACAATGTTGCTATCCTCCAGCCCCCACAGTTCCGCGAGCCCAAAAGATGTTCAACTATTGGGTAGCCCATCTCACAATTGAACTGCATGATGTTTGCCTTGGGCGGGGACTCTTGAGCACTCGCATCACCACAATTCTTAGCTGCCTCGATGCCTGCCTCTCCATGCTAATGCTGCCAGACCTTCTGCTGGCCTTTCTGGTTTGGACATTGCATGCCTCAGCAACAATGTATAGTGTTCCAAAAGCATCCAAAGCAAGCAATATCTTTTCCTTTATTTCAGTTGATGGTTGTCTCTTCTGGTTTGCTCTCTATTGTGTTTTCAGGATACGTACTGGAGCGGCGTTCGACAAGGGTGCATTTCGCCAAGGCGTTAGGATGCTACATCATTCCAAGGTGGTCATCCTAACTAGCTTGGCTACTTTGGAGTGCACATCCTCTCCTCCCCCTTAACCTCCTTTACCTCATTCCTTACACTTGCAATTCTCCTTCTCACACCTCTTTTACGAATTTTTTCCCCGATGCCTGAAAAAGCCCTTCCATATGCTCAACCGCAAAGTCCATGATGCACGTAACGTAACTCACTACATGGGAAGCATCTATAGGCAAGTCAAAGCCCCACATGGATGTAACACAACTCATCCTAGGAAAGAGACACTTGTCCTGCAACAACAAGGTTGTTTGCAAATGAAAAAGGCAAAACGGCAAGAGAAAAGCATAAAAGAGAAAAAGCTCATGAAAAAAAATGCATATGCCCAAAACAAATGGCACATTAGCTATTTCACACTGATCATCTCTAAGCATTCTGATGAGAGGTCAGATGCCTGCAAAAGAAAGATGCTCATGCATATCGACTCCCTCACAACCACTTCGACGAGGGACCACATTGCTACTTCTTTCCCTTCCTAAAACCATCCTCATAGCTCCACCCTTTTCCCTTTCCCTACATGACTATCCTAGCACTCTCAAGCGTATCTAAGCAACATCTAGATGACTACTACAGAGCAAATGTTAGCATCTTGTCTTTTGTGGTGTTTCATATTCTTTGTCAGCATCTCTCGGGCCCATCCTCCAGATGTTAACATAGAGGGGCCAATGAAACACCATAAAATTTTGAGGCACTCTTGCTTCACCAAGGTCTTGGAATTGAGGCAAACATTTCCAAAAGTGTAGCCTTATGATAGTTTGGTAGGAAATGAATACACTGAATTTAGACTATTCAGTTTGGCAAGTTTTCTACCTCTAAAGTTGATAGGCCTGATGGACTCTCCAGCCTGTCCACCTAGATGCTTCACCCATCTAATAGTCTATTTAGAAACCATGCTTAGAGTTTTCTGTGGTGTTCAAGATGGACAAAATAGTTCAACAAGTTTTCTAGTGGAGAAGTCTACTACGCTACGCTACGTTGTGCAATGTAGCAGCCCTTCGAAAAATCAATCATGTGTCCAAATGCAGGCTTTAGAAAAAGATGTTTGCGCAAGGAAAAATTAGAAATCATCCAATACATAGTGCTACATTATGCTACGCTACATAGCATAGCATAGCGTAGCAAGGGAAAAATAAGCAGAATTTTCCCATTGCAGTTTTAACAGAAATGCAAGTTACATCGGTTGCTACGCTATGCTACGCTACGTAGCATAGCATAGCGTAGCAAATAATGAAGATCAACAAAATACTTCAAAATTTAACCCAACGTAGCTATGATACGCCAATGTGCTACACTACATAGCATAGCACAACATAGTAAACAGCTACACCACGCTAGTGTGCTTCCTCTCCTACTTTCATTGTTTGCACACTTGACACTAGTACTCCCAGTTTCGACAACATGATTGCAACGTAGCAAGTTCATAATCAGCTTTGCATATCCATGCAATATGGGCATGTCAGCATCTTATGGGTCCAGGACACACATCATCTAGGCCTCATTTCTCATGTGCTCCTAGCCCTATAAATACCTTGATGAGCAACACTCAAAGGGTTGGCAAATTTGGTTGGCAAGTTGGCAAATTGAGAATCCTATTGGAAAGTTGGAAAATTGGCAATTTATTTGGTTGGAAAATCTCAGCGATTAGCATCTTTTGCATTAGCACTTGGCATTAGCTTTTTTCTTGTTCGCATTTTGCACTGTTAGCTTTTAAGCTTGTACTCAAAAAATGTAATTGAGGTATTTCGAGTGTTCTGGTCATCCCTGGACTCTCCGTGCACCTCTGGCATTGTATGACTTGTTATACATTTTCAAGAAAAGAAGAGAATCAAACCCATGACTTTGTGATGGTGTGTTTTCTTTTCCCAGTAACTCTATTATTTCTTCATTGTCATCATTTTTCAACATCATTTTCTTTATCATCGCATTTATTGATCATCAGTTAGATCTCATGTATTTCGCATTTAAAACAATGTTTAAAATAGGTTAAGTTACACTGGTTAAGTCCTTGTCTGATCGACCAAACCATTAAGGGTGCCCCGTTTTATCTAGCATAGCCCTTGCACAGATCTGGGGTTAAAACTGTTCACCCGACGACCTCTTGGTGTTTCTAACCACCGACATTTTTGGTAGCTACAACAACCTAGAGACAAAAAACCTAGTAGTTTGAGATGACTCGCAACTGGTCATCAACCAAGTTACGAAGTTTTACACTTGTAAAGCCCAATATTTGAAACCTTATTATGACTTGGCAAAGCACTTTCTCAAGCAATTTGCAACTACTGATGTTTAGCATGTCCTCCACAATGAAAACTCCATTACCTATGCATTAGCTACATTAGCCTTAAGCATTACACCTTAAATGTTTCATGCATTATCCACCATAATGGTAGATTACACTGTGCCTATCACACAAACAACTAACATTGCATCCATAGCCACAGTAACCACAACCCATGCAATAGAGTGGTATGACGACATCAAGTGGTACCTTCTACAGGGTGAACCTCCATAGCATCTAACCACTACCCAAAAAGATGCAGTGCATAAGTGATTGCAGTAGTATGTAATTGTGGGTGATAGCACTTTTTGTTATAGGTCCTACAATGGCATACTGCTAACATGCGTTAGTGACAGCGAAGTGTAGAAAATCGTGAAACAAGTCCACAAGGGACTTTGTGGAGGCCACATAGCACCCAAGATTATGGCAGTGAAAATTAAATGCTTAAGCTGCTATTGGCCATACATGAAGTGTGATTGTGTTTCCAAGGTCAAGATGTGTGACACATGTCAACCGCATGATAACTTAATGTACATGCCACCTATTGAACTACATACAACATAAATTATGTGGCCATTCCAACATTGGGGGTTGGACATCATAGGACTTATAATGCTTTTGTCCTCCATAGGACATAGTTTCATCATAACTACCATTGAGTATTTTACAAAGTGGGTTGAAGTTATTCTTCTTAGGAACCACATCACAATAGGTTTGCAAATTCATACTTGACAACATAGTGTCTTTTTTTGGTTTACCCATGAGCATAATCACAGACAATGGGCCATAGTTTAGTAGTGCTGAGACCAAAGCCTTTTGCGATGACTCTGAAATCAAACATTCCTTTTTGTTTCCCTACTACCCATAGGTGAATGGCCAAGTGGAGGCCACAAACAAAGTCATCATCAGTCTTTTAAAGAAGATGCTCAACCACAGTAAATGAAAATGGCATGAGCAACTAATCTATGCACTCTGGGCCTACCTCACAACACAAAAGAACTACAACAAGTAAGATGTTATACAATTTGGTTTATGGGCCTAAAGACATCTTGCCTCTTGAATTACAGGTCCCATTGCTCTATGTAATCCTCTTGATCTTCATTGAAGAAGTTCAAAATGATGAGTTGAGAACCATAGAACTTAACTTGATAAAGGAGGAACACATGTAAATGCTTAGTCAAATCGAGCAATACCCACAAATGCAATAGTAAAGGCACTATCACAATCAGCATAAGCACTTGATCAAGGAGGGGGACCTAGTATTCAGGGGTATTTGCAAACCCATGGACAAATTCTCAGCCAACTAGAAAGATCCTTTCTTGGTTGTCAAGGCTTATGGCAATGGAGCATTCAAGCTTGCTAACCATGACGGCAATGAATTTGCCAATCTAGTAAACCACCTGTACCTAAAGTCATACTATGCCTAGTATATAACTCCATATCAACAACAAAGAAAGGTAAGTAATAGTCTGCTATGACTATAAATTGGCATAGCTTGTTCTGCTATAACTATAAACTAGCACAACATGTCTGTTGGAACATTAAACTAGCACCCACATCAATAGTTCATTATGACTATAAACTGGCATAGATTATTCCACTACGACTATAAACTGGCACAACAAAGTCCACTATGACTATAAACTGGCACAAACCATCCTTGGGCCATGATGCTAAAATTGGCAACCAAAGCATTCATCTACCACAATGCTTAAACTAGCATAGCTCATCCTTGCGTCATGACGTTAAATTGGCACAACATCCACCATCTGTTACGACATTAAACTAACACACAGTAGTATACTAGGACTATAAACTAGCACATCATAGTCTACCAAGACCTTAAACTAGGTTCATGGTCTGCTAGGACCCTAGACTAGCACAACATATAGTCTACCAAAACCTTAAACTAGGTTTGTAGTTCAATACACATAGTTCTATGGATAAGCAAGTGCAAATACTTCCAATTCTTTGGCATTCACCCATACCTTGTGAGCAAGATGGGGCACTGTAGTTCCAAAATGAATTTCATGTCATCAAGAGAGGCCTCTAGAACATTTGTAGCATTACTACCCCTTGGCATTTTGCTAATCCTCTAGAGATACCCTTAGGCATTTTTCTGACCTTCTAGAGCTCCTGCCACTGTTGCTAACAATATTAGCCCTAGGCCACATCGATAGCATTACCGACCTTAGGTATTTCATTATTGCTTGAAGAACCTATTGTCAATACAGCTTGCTGGAGTACCAACAGTACTATGGCCTAGCCATTTTGCTACCATCCTCCTGCCCTCACCATTACCTAGGCTTGGAAGTGATTTTAACATTTTGGCTCTTTGCCATTTTTCTTTCCAAGCTCCTATCCTTGGTTGTGGAGTTTCAAACACCTGCATCGCCATCACCCTCTATTGTCTAGCTAGCCTCTCTAGGTGCTCGCTACCAATGTGGCTACTAGAGCTTTTGAAGCCTTCTCACTCCAGCACCTGCATTGGTTTTCCTGCACTAGTTCTTTAAGCTCTTACAACTAGTCTATCTATTACAACATTTGTAGCATACTCACATCCATAAATTTACTCTCATCTAATGTTTTATGGTTGTTTTTTTGTTTTTTCTAAGTTATGTTTATAGGAAAAAGCCTCGGAGGTAGTCATGTAGAGGCACATCTCATCATAGCAACAAGATGTCACATTACTTTGATGTGCATGATCAGGTTAACTGAACCACTCAAGAGTGCACATCCCTATTACCCCAATTTAGCCCACTCATATTTTCCTCTTTTACCTTACATTTCCCTACTTTCTCTTTCACCACCAAGTTTGCAACCATTCTAATGCACATGGCACTTTATCTACCTCAACCACAAAAACCATAGTGGATGTAATGTAACTCATCCTATGGGGAGCTTCTGTAGGTTGGTTAAAGCCTAAGTGGATGTAATGCAACTCATCCTAGGGAGGAAACACTTGTCCTATAGATGTAACACAATTGTGCTAAAACAAAGCCCGTTAGGTGGCATGTAGCCCACCTGATGAAAAGCATCCTACAACTAGAATTTCTCACAATGTGTAGAACCCAAAGTAGGTTCGCCACCCAAGCAAAGAAGAATGGGGGTAAAACATGTCCCCAAGCAAAGTTAACAAAGCTACAATTTTGCAACTAGTCCAAGCTTGAATCTGCATCAACCTTTGCATAAGCACTCTAACGAAAGCTCACAATTTTAGGGGCAAGCCATTCTGGTTCCATGGACATTGACTCTCTCACAAGCATTCCAATGATAGGTCAATGTTTTGGTGACAAGCCATCCATGGTTCTGCATCTTGCAGTTTCACACCATTTGCACTTCATTCCCTTGCATTTCTTTCCCTTATCATCCCATAGTGCATTCCCTACACCCTTTGCCTTTGGCAAATCATTACCCTTAGCACTCTTGAGCATGGCAAAGTGACATTCGATTAGATATTGATGAGCCATGTTGGTGTCAAGCCCACTATGATGTTTTGTGTTCTTTGTTGACATCTCTTAGGCCACTCCTCTAAACGTCAACAAAGATGGGCCAATGAAACACCACCAAATTTAAGCTGCTAGGTCTCAACTACAAATTTGGCTAAGTGTCAAAACTTGACAAATTTTTTCTAAGTGTTGGGACTATGCTTCCTACTACTGGGACTACACTCCAAAGCGTAGTCAATGTAGTTGACACAGACAACCCAAAATTGCAAGATTTTTTTAAGTGTCAATAGTAGCTGCAAGCTTTTCTAAGTGTCCTAACTACACTCACCCTACTAGAACTACACTTCAGAGCATAGTTAGTGTAGTTAGCCTTGGAATGACTAGTTTTGCAAATTTTCCTAAGTGTCAAGCCAAAGGCTGTTGAGCATGGTTGGAATGAAAGAAACAGTTTGGTAGATTTTCTAACTCCTAAGCCTATGCTCCCTACTATGCTCCAAAGCCTACATGAGCACACCATATTTGCTAAATTTTTTCGAGTGTCAAGGCTACACTCTCACCTTTGGAGCTACACTCTAGAGTGTAGTTAGCATAGCTTGCATTGAGCCTCATTTTATGGTAAGATTTGCCTAACTCTTGGGACTATGCTCTAGAGCATAGTCAGTATAGTCTACATGAACTACCTTCTAGGAGCCTCCAGAACTTAGCATCAACTTTCATCTTAGCTCCAACATTCCTTCAGTAAGTAATATTAGCAAGTTTCATTTCTTTTGCAACCCTCCCCACCACAATTTCCCTTAAAATGTATCTATGCTCACCACCGCTCAAGAAAGTGGCAGCATGGTCTCCAAAACTCCATTATTTTGCACTATTTTTAGGTACATTGCAGTCTATTCATCACTCACACATGTAGTCTTGGTAGCGTAGTCATAATCTAGTAGTTGCACAAGGTCCATTGGAGCACACTAGCAGAACACCACTTTGCTTCAATGGGATCAAAGTTGGGACTAGCATAGTCCCAACTACCCCTTTGCCATGTGGCACCCAGTCCACAATTCACACTAACCCTAGGCCTATAAATACCCCAGTTCTCCATGTTTTAGGGGTTGAAAAATTTGAAACGAGGTGGGCATTTTGGCATTTTAAAGTGATCACTTAGCACAAAGCACACTTAGCATTTCAAGTAGACACCATTGCACATCACCACAACACCATTTTACATTGCCATGCACACCATGCACCACTATAGCTTGTAGGACACTATGGCAGCCAACCTAATAGACTCAGACTCCATAGTCATGTCAGTTCTTCATAGCTAGAAACTTTGAGACTGTGACTACACTACCTACTGTGCTTGTTTGTACATTGTGTACCTTCTAAAATTTTCTTCACAATTGACAACGCTCCATCTACTTGGGATGGTGCCTTTCTTTATTGCTTGAATTTAGTGCATTTTTTGCATTTTCCCCTACATTTTAGCATTCTACTTGCATTTTTTATTGTTTAAGTACATATTTTCATGCTTGTGTCCTTGCTTTCACATCTAAAACCTCTACTACACTCACACCCATGGACACCATGGATATCAAAAACACCATATCCCCTTTGACATGCATTTCATTGTAACACCCATACGTCCTAGTTTAATTGACAAGACCACTCTAGGCACCCTGCCTCCATTCCCACCAGGTCCTCATGCAGAAGTGGGGTCAAGGCTATGTGACTATGAACATCTTAGAGTACTATTCTAGCCTTCAATATTTTTAGTTTCTACAAGTATGTGTGTGATGTTGTTTTTCTTTATGTTACTTTACTACTTGAATGCTTAGTTCTTGGCTAAGATCGATCAATTGTTACATGCCTACAGGTTGTAACCTACGATGGGATCTAAGCAATGTGGCCAAGCTAAACACCCTCCTTGACCTCCCTCCTAAAGTGGATTAGGTACCTTGTCACATTTACGAGACATCGAACAAGTGCATGCTTTTCTATGTGAAGCCATTGTGAGTTTGCAAGCATTTGAATGAGCACCTATGGAAACATGTGCATGAGCTAGAAGAGGGTGACTAGCCAATATGCAAAGATCAATGATCTTCAATCCTAATATGATTTCTTAGTGACTATATTGTATGGAGACAGCACCTAACATACCTTTGAGATCAAGTATGCCCAATATTGGAGTTCTCAGAGGTAAGAATGAGACCACATGGGAGTTGATAGAGCAGTAGTTGTAGATGGACTTACTCATCTAAAAGAACAAATATTGAAAAAATTATAGGACAAAGGCCTACCAATGGGGGAAAATGTAGAAGAACCACAAGCACCAATATAGGTAAGAGCACAACACATACTTGCGATGGTACAAGAAGTTTACCAAACACTGCCACCTTGAGATGTTTCTTGAGGCGACTGCTAAGTGGCTCTCCTGAGAGGCAAATCATCACATCCTCTAGAGAGGCCTCTTCTGCTACCTTTTCAATGGAGCCACCTGTATGGACCATCATGGACAAAGGTAAGACCCTTACGAGGATTGACTTTGATCAAGAGGATTGGACATAACTTTTCAAGGCCAAGAATTTTTAGCACTTGAAGGCTAACATTGGAAAGTTACCTCCAGAACTCACCGATGTGGGATCCTCTTAGGTTAGTTTTTCTATGTCTTTTTATGTTTTGAGTTAGCTTGTATAGTGCATGTTTGCTATGGTTATGGAAGGTACTAAGCAATACTACAAGCCCTAGTGATGCAGTGGAGGAAGCAGAGCTGCTACCCCCACCTAGCGTCACTAGTTGAGTAGGACCTAGATGCACCCCCCTACTAGGCGTTTTACTATATTTTTGCCACATGATGCTATTCATGCCATGTACTAACATTCATATGACATCCAATGAATGTGTTTGCTATGCATAGTGTGTAAAAGTTTTTCTTGTATGGTCATTTGCTATGTGCTTCCTATGCTTAACTTAGGATCATGCAACAATAGTGTGACTAGGCCATTGCAATCTCCATGCTAGTTTAAGGCCATAGCGAGAAGGTTGATGCTAGTTTAAGACCATATTAGGCCACTATGATGGGATTCAAGGTGATAGTTTAAGGCCATTTCAGGCTATGACGATTACTAGTTTAAGGTCGTTTCAAGCAACATGTGCTATTAGTTTAAGGGTGATAGTTTAAGGCCATTCTGAGCTATAGGATAGCCAGTTTAAGGCCATGGCAGGCTGCAACATCACTAGTTTAAGGCCATAGTGGGCCACATGTTGCTAGTTTGAGGCCTTGGCAAGCCATGTGTTACCAATTTAAGGCCATAGTGGGCCGAAATGATGGGGATCAAGGGCAATAGTTTAAGGCCATCCAAGCTGCAACGTTGCTAGCTTAGGATCATGGTAGGCCATAATGTTGCTAGTTTAAGGCCATGGCAAGCCAGGTGTTGCTATCTCTCTTTTTGTAGTTTTAGCTTTTATGGTTTTTATGAATTTTAATGTTTTTTAATAACTGCAAAGGTATGAACTAATAGAGCGAGTACATAAACTAAGTGGATGAATGTGTAATCAAAGTAAATAAATGCATAAACAAAGTGAAACAATGCATAATCTAAGCAATCAAGCTAAATGCAAATACATAACAAATGCAATGCAAGCAAAAGTTAAAATACATAGCATGTAGAAGTAAAGGGTAGGTAGGCACCTAGCACATTTTAGACTAAGGGGGTACCTTAGTCATGCATGTGTTTCCTAATCTGGTGTGGGTTAGGAGGAGTGTAGGGCCTAGAGTGCACTATTCAGTAGTCTCCTTAACCCCTGCTTACTATGTTGAACGTCAATTCCACCAAAAGGGTGTCCTTTGGTAGGTCACTAGCTTCTTCCATCCTTTCAGGTGGGTCTACCTTATGCATTTCATCCTCATCCTTTACTGTGAATGCATCATTAAGAAATTCCACCTCTAACCCTTGCTCCATATCTATGTTGTTGATGGCTAGAGGGGCTACATTGTCACCATGGATAATAACCTCACCACCTTTGAAAGGTGGATTTCTTGGTGGATTGGAAAGGAGATGATCCATAATTGGGCTAGCCATGGCCTACCCAATATTAAATTAAACTAGGCATTTCCTCTATGATGATGAATTTGGTAGTGGTGGGGAATTTCTCCCCTACCATGAAGGCTAATGATGATGCATGGCCCGTTAAAGGATTTCAAGCATATGATTTTTGTTGAATTGATTTGGTTTGTAAGGCCTAACTTACTGATGATAGTGTATGGGATAACATTTGTTGCTACCTTTTCATCGTTGTGCACCCTCCAAATCTTACATTGCCCAAATTGTATGGTGATGAACATGGGTGCTATTATGACCTCATCCTTCTCAGGTTCAACCTTAATTTCCTCATCATGAAACATGAGGGATGTGGAAATCAATTATTATGGTGTAAGAGGCAACATCATTGCATGGATGGAATTCTCATCTGCAGGGATATCCTTTGTGATAGGAATGGAGGTCAACATCCACACTAGCATCTCACAGGGGGTAGATGAGATCATGATTAGGTCATAGAGGCTCAACATTGTGTTCTTCTATTTGAGTGCTTTCTTAACCTAGGCTAATGCATCCGCAAAGTCTTTACCATCAATTTCACTTTTATTAACTTTGACTTCTTCCATATGTCCTAAGAGATAAATTTCATGAGGAGATGACTTGGGCTTTATTGGCTTGGCCTATGTAGGGGCCTTAGTGCTTGGTTGCAAGTTGCTAATGGTGGCCTCTTCAGTTACTTTGGCCATGGAAATCATAGATATAGGGACTAGCTTTAGCAGACCCAACACCCTTTGCTCTTAATGTTGCCTAATCATCCTATTTGTAAGACATTCATTAGACCTCTTAGGTTGCCACCTAGAAGGTCTATTGATGTTGCTAGCAAGATTAGCCTTTGGATGGGAAGGGATCGATGTGTTGCCCATTAGCAAACTTTGGGTAGGTCAGGAGCTAGCATCTTGTGACACCTTGATGACAAAGGATGGCTAAACTATTGTTTTTGTGACATGCTATGGGACCCTAACGAAGAAAGGAGTTGCAAGTGCTTGAAGTGGCACTTTGATGATGAAAGAGGACCTCAAACCCATAGGGGTAGTAGAGACCCTTGCGCTACCAAAGGGCACACAAACCACAAATGGCCACTGCATCGGCTCTAGGTTGTCATCAATGCTGATAGCATTTATGACATAGCCTACATCATCTGCATTCAAAGGGTTCTTATACACACTCATAGCTTGGTTTTGAGGCCTAACTAGGTTTGTAGCATCGAGGACCAACTCGCCTCTATCAATCATTTTTTGGAGATTGTCCTATAGGGCTAACACAAAGTCTGTGCTATGACTAGACAACTGGTGGTAATGGAAAAACTACTCTAGCTTGAAATGTTTTAGGACTGAGGGCTCATTTGGTACCATCGAAGTGGGGTTTTTAAGTAGCTCACAATATCTATCATGCCTTTTATGGGCATCCTTAGAAATTTGCTTATGTTGGATGCATCTAGCCTTTAATAGTTATTCTAGTAGCGCTAAGGGTTTTAGTGGCAATAGGGTGTACTTGGAGTAGTCCTTACGCTCAAAGTTTGACCTTGAAGTACCTTGCGCTATGGCCACTAATGACATGGGCTAGTTAGTTGTTGCAGTGCTAGGGCTAGTGGCTTTATTGTTGGCCAGGGCCTTAGATGGCCTAGCCATTGGCCTTGGATTGGTTATTTTAACCTCTTTGGCCATAGTTTCCATGGTTGCATTCTGCTTCCCTTTATCCTTGTTCTTCGTCACATGCAAGTTTTTGTATGCTATGTAGATCGAGTCCTTACTAGCTTTGATTGCATCTTGTATGCTCTTGGTCTAGGAAAAAGCTTGGCTTAAACTACAGGTCCATATAGTAAAGCTTTGATTTTATAAAATCATTAAGTACACCCTTGAAGATAGCTAAGAGGTGAGCCTCGGCTATAGGCTCTCGTATTTCATTCAATGAGGTGCTCCATCATTGGATGAATTTTTGCATAGGCTCTAAGGGGCCTTGCTTAACATGCATTAGCTAGTCTAAGGTTACTTCTAACTTCAAGTTGTACTTGAAGTGTGTCATGAACTAGCTTAAGAGGTCTTCCAGAGAGGAGATGGAGCCTTTGGATAGCATGTAGTACCAATCTAAGGCTTTGCTAGTTAAGGACATGGCAAACATGTGCATGATGATGTGTAGCCAAGCTTGTAGCAACAAGCACTTAAAACTAAACATCACCAAATGCACGTTGGGGTCCCCTTCGCCATTATACTTGGTGAACTAGGGCAGCAAGACCCTAGTTGGTAGAGTTAGTGGTAGGATAGCAAGACTTATAGGGAATCCTAGTAGAAGTACACTACTTTAACTATTTCAAAGAAGGCAACTTTGAGCTACTTCATCTCTTCTATCAAGGTTTGGATCAGTTGGAATGCCTAGTCCAAATTTTAAAATGTTCCAGTTAATTGTGCTACCTATGCTATCCATTGTGTTGGTTGTGTAACCCATGACCTGATCACAGGTTGTGAAAACATGTGAGGTGCTTGATGCATTAGTTGTGTTATAGGAATAGTGATTATGGCAATCCATGCATACATGGATTGAACTGACATCGAGGGTGCCAACAAAGTAGGTAGGACACAGGTTTCTTAACTCATTTGGGACCTAGAAATGGGCCCCATGTGAAGATACGACTAAGTTGGCATGATTGCTACTAGAAAGGATGGCTAGGCAAGTTGAGATGATGCCATAAAGGGCAAGTTAAAAGGGGTTGTTGCTTCATAGTGCATGTATTAGGTCTGGTGGGTTACCACTATAGGCATATATCTAAGCTTGATAGAGTGGGAAGGTGATGTAGGTGTTATGACTATCTCAAGGAGGACAGTTGAACTAATCCAAGGAGGGACTAGACTAGGGATTGCTTGTTAGAAAATGGTGGAAAACTAGGGCTCATGTTTGGAACAAGCTTTGAACTTGTCCACTTCCTCCTATAAGGCTTCCTCGTAGTTAGTCCCTATGTCACGCTCACCTACTCAAATGAGCTAGGACAACAACCGATGGTGGGACTCTATGAGGGCGATTGTGTTGAAAGTGGAGGGAATATACTCCCATCCATCCCTGTGGATTAATTCAAAGTCCCATTTTATCTCCATATCAAGATTATCTATAGGCAACATTGCTTGGATCTTTTCACATATGAAGTTGTATTGCTCATTACTGAGCATGGCATACTCTGGGTCTTGGCCGTGTAGCCTAAGGGATTGCCTTGGCCCTGCTATCACCAGGTTTGTAGGGTTGTCACTCCTAGTCTCTTGTGGGATAGGAAAGATCTCAAGTGTGTTTGAAACTGATGTTGGATTTGTTCCAAGTTCATGGTTGCAGATCAACTTGTAAAAGGAAACTGCAAAGGTTACTGGCTACAGAATACAATGGACCAAGCTAAAACTCTATTTTGCTGATACCACTAACTACACTCTCCATAGTGGAGAGCTAACTACACTGTCTACATTAACTATGCTCTCCACTATGAAGAGCCAACTACGCTCTTCACAATAGAGAGCTGACTATGTTGTCTATGTCAAAGACAACTATGCTGCAACTAAAGATAATGGGAACTTAGCAAAATAGTGGAAATAAGTGCAGTCTAGGGTTGCCATGTGGGATCCCAGGGGGACCGACTACGAGGTCCAATCTACACCTATGGGTTAATGGATAACTACGATGTAAAGAGCTCACAAAACAACCTTAGTGGAGCTTGAAAAAGGGGTTGGCCCTCCTTCTAGTGCCGAAAAATTTTGGCAACTAAAAGCATTAGTGGTTGGTGAAACACCACTAATTTTGGCCTAGCACTTTTAGACAAGAATCAAGCTAAGTCATGCTGCTACCCAACATGAGTACAGTGTGACCAAACTTAGAGGCCTCTAAAACAGNCAAGAATCAAGCTAAGTCATGCTGCTACCCAACATGAGTACAGCGTGACCAAACTTAGAGGCCTCTAAAACAACCCCTGATGGTCCATGATTCAACAGGCAAGGTTCCTTCGGGGCTCACAAGTGACTGCACCAACTTCTAGCATCCAGAATCAAAAGTTTCAGGTTCAAAATGTTTGGTTTTGGCTAAGTACACTTTGGTTACTTTTTCAAATCCTGTACAGCGTAAGGATCAGCGTCACCAACTTTTAGAGCCCCAAAACTGAGCCAAAATGATTTGATTTCAAGGGTGTAAGTCATCCTCAGGGTCCACTATTGATAACTATGGGTCCCGTCCTTCAGAAATTCTAGATTTTAGCTCAAAATTGTAAGTTTTTGAGGTCACATTACAGGTCACGTTGGGCAGTCAAATTTCTCTTGTTGTACATTTCATTATAAATTCCCATTTGTGGGCATGTCAAGCCCTCATGGTCTAAATTAAATGTACTTTCATGGGCTTGAATAACCCATAAATTGTAAAATGTAATGTACTTGGTCAAGAATGTAGCTTGCCAACACACATCCAACTCGTGCACAACTATCCAACACAGATACATTGAACCTGGTCAAAGAATGCAACTATCCAACACACATCCAACTCATGCACAATTATCCAACACAGATACATTGAACTTGGTCAAAGAATGAAACTATCCAACACACATCCAACTCATGCCAACTATCCATGGGACACATGTTGCTAGATCTTCTTTCCTCTCATCTCACATCCATTGATTCCATTCTTGGATTTCGTGCCCAAGCCCGGACCAACCCTATAAATACCCTGTCAATTCACCTAAACTGGGAGGCAAAAAATTGGGGGGCAATTGGAGACATTAGAAATTCTGAGAAAGTACAAAACCTGTAATCTTTGGGCACTCAACACACTTGATTGTTGGCATCCAAGCATTTCTCACATTCATCACATCACTTCAGACATCATCCCGAGGCTTAGTGCTTGACTTGCCATCCACACATGAAGCTACACTTTGACCGATGCGTACCTTTTTTATTAAACAATACAATACAGTTCATTTCTTTCCATTTACATTATTTAGTTCTATTTACGTTTTTTTTACAATATAGCTCTGTTTACGCTTTATTTATAATTCAGTACGCTCTATTTATATTTTGTGTCGCTGTTTGCATTCCGTTTACATCCTGTTTACACCGTTTACGATAACCCCAGCGCTAGCCGTAGCTTATGCTCGAGGAAGTCCTTGGTTGATTTGCATGCAAACCATCCAAGGCACTCTACCTTCATTCCATTTTCCAGCTTGCCCTCAAGCGAAGGCAGGGTCAGCGAAGGCACTCTACCGTTTACACTGATGATTTAGGTCAGTACAATTGGAAGAATAAGATATCCACAAGTGCACAATTTAACCCTAAGTCCATGTGAAGGCCTGCTACAAGCAGAGATGGTGTGCCCTGAATGGTATTGTCAATTGAACAAGGACTTACCAAATGTAACCAAGGTGCAGTGTGGTTAGCTACGATGCTAATGTGAAATGGTACTAAGTGTTCCAGCAATGTCAACAATGCTAATGATGTCAAGCGTAGTTAGCTTTTCTTTTTGATGAAGACAAGGATGTCAACATGTGGGGCTGTTGTTCAAGCATAGTTTTAGGCATAGCTATTCAATAGCTATGTGATGAAATAACAAAAAATGCAAATAAAATGCTAAAAATGCAAAAAGAGAGAGAGAGATAGAGAGAAGC
>MNCI01027806.1:454393-475250 GCA_015680685.1 Gnetum montanum | reverse complement strand
AAATGGGGTTGAGTGTAGTTAATACCAAGAGGGGTTAGAAGGTATGCAATGTACAATAGGCACAGTAGATAGTGTAGTCACAGTCTTGTGGGTGTTTGGCCATGGAGACTGGCATTCCACCATGGTGTCTGTGCCTACTAGGTTGGCCACCATGGCGTACCCTTGGCTACGGTATTCTGGTGGACTACAGTGGGCTGTAGTAATATGTAACTTTGCCAATATGCCTTGGTTCTCTCCCAAGTGCTCTTTGGATTTGCTAATGTCAAGAGTGAACTGTCAAATTTTCCAATGCTTCAATTTTTTGCCAATACAAATTTTTGCTAACCCCAAAAATGTTGATGGCGGGGATATTTATAAGCCTAGGTTTAGCATGAAATGCAAGGTGATTGCCATGTGGCAAAGGGAATGGTTGAAGCTACGCTATCATCCAACTATGCTCTCTACTAAGGCTAGCGATGTTGTGCTCTACTATGCTCTATTGAACTCTACGAGACTTGTGAGACTATAACTACACTGCCAACTACATATATATGTGTCAAGAGGACCGCAATGTACCTGAAAAATGTAATTTTGAAGACTACGCTCTCCACTGTATTGCATGGGGTAGAGCATAGTTACAATTTTGGGGCCAAAAAGGGGATACAAAAGATGCATTTTGCTAATTACACTTGCCAGAGATGAGTTGGAGCTAAGCTGAGTGCCAATGCTATGTTGTGGAGGCCATTGGTGGCTATTCTAGCTGACTATGCTTAACTACGCTCTAGGCTAGGGGAGAGCATAGTTTCACACTTAGAAAAATTTTGCAGAAAAAATGACTATCTATTGACTATGCTCTCCACTGGAGGCTAACTATGCTCTAGACTAGGGACAAGCGTAGTCCAAGCACTTGTCAAAACTTGTGGAAATTGTCTTCTAGTTGACTACACTTGACTATGCTCTGGGCTAGTGGAGAGCATAGTCTCAACACTTAGAAAAATCTACAAAAACTAGGCCTTCATGCTGATTACGCTCCACGAGAGGCTGACTATGCTCTAGGGTAGCGAGGAGTGTAGTCTCAACACTTAGAAAATTTGCAGCTTCTAGCTTTGTACTAACACTTAGAGAAATTTGCAAAACTGGGCTTTCATGCTAACTACACTCTCCACAAGAGGCTAAATATGCTCTGGGGTAGTGGAGAGCATAGTCTCAACAATTAAAACATTTGCAGCTTCTAGCTTCATGCTAACACTTAGAAAAATTTGTAAAACTAGGCCTTCATGTTCACTATGCTCTCCACGAGAGGCTGACTATACTCTAGGGTAGTGGAGAGCATAGTCCCAACAGTTAGAAAATTTTGTGACCAGGATGCTATAGTCCAAATTTGGTGGTGTTTCACACATGTTGAAGAAAAGTCCTCCACATGTTGAAAATATAATATTTTAGCTTTTTTAGTAGTAAAAATAATTAGAAAAGCTAAAATATTATATTTTCTAGAAAAAATCACATGTTTCTATTTTTGCTTACTTTTTTATTATTTTGATACTTTACAACTTATTTTCTCTATCTTTTTGCTAATTTTAATAGTTTACATCCTATTTTCTTTAGCTTTTTGCCTATTTTGACAATTTGCAACCTATTGTCTCCAAGTTTTCACTTATTTTGGTAGTTTATAACTTATTTTTATTGGACTTTTATTTATTTCAATTATGAAAATCTAAAATAAAAATAAATATTATTATTTATAATATTTCCAACCTAATTCAACCTTATTTAACTAAGTTTGACCCAGTCAACTTCATTTGATGTCATTTGACAGCATTTTGTACCATTTTTGGCACGGTTCAACCTTGTTTGGCCCTATTTGACACTATTTTGCATCATTTTAGTATCATTTGGTATCATTTTTCATAATTTTAACTTCATTTGGCCTTGTTGGAAATCATTCAATATCATTTTACATCATTTTGATGATATTTTTCAACCTTGTTTGACACCATTTGACACCAATTTATGTCATTTTTTACATCATTTGATGTAATTGGATATCATTTGGTATCATTTTTTATTATTTGTGACATTACTTAGCCTTGTTGTACATTGTTTTACTATATTTTTATATTATCGTGCTCCATGGCATTCTATTACTATATTATTTTGTATCGTCTTAATATTGTTTGGCAAAATGTATCACACAGATGTCACTTAATATGCTTTTGGTTGATATGCAGGATTAGAACATGGACACATGGGCGTAATTGAAACTCCCTTTGAACCTAGGTGGATCCTATGATGATGTTGAATGATCCATAGAGCTTGATTACCTAGATCTTGAAACTGAGAGCCTATTTGATCATGTAGCCTCAATAGAGAAGTCCCTCAAATGGCTTGATTACATAATTAAAACCTTTGACCTCAAGGTTGGTAACATTATTGAGGATTCTCTTATCAAAGTTCCTATCACAACAAACAATGGTGAGGAGAAAACATTAAAACTAAGTTCGTTTCTTGGATCACAGCACTTTCAAAACATCACCAAAATCCTCTAGGATAACATTAAAGTCTTCACTTGATCATATGAAGACATGCCAAGCCTTGACCCATGTTTAGTGCAACCTAACATCATACTAGGTCATAGTATCAAGCCTGTTAAGTACAAAGTTCACAATGTTAGATCAAATTTGGCCCTTGCAGTTTATGATGAGATCAAGAAACTTTACCAAGCTAGTTTCATTTAAGCTATCGATTATGCTGACTAGATGTCCAACATAGTGGTAGTCCCCAAGAAAAATGGGAGCATTTGCATTTGTATTGATTTTTGAAACCTTAACATGGCAACCATTAAAGATAATTTTTCATTGCCTAGTATTGATCAACTCATTGATACCACAGCTAGCCATGCCTTACTATCCTTCATGGACAAGTTCTCAGGACTTAACCAGGTTAGGATTAACCCAGAGCATCAACTCTACACAACCTTCATGACCCCTGGGAAACCTTTTGTTATACCATGATGCCATTTGGTCTAAAGAATGCAAGTGTGACTTATCAATGAGTCATGACATACATACTCAATGACTACATGCTAGGGTTACTTGATGATTATGTTGACAACATAATCGTGAAGTCCATGGAAAATGACCATGCACATGGCCTCAATTTAGTACTTCAACATTGTTTCAAATCTTAAAAAGTGTATCTTCAATGTCAAAACCAATAAAATGCTTGGTTTCATAATATTTGCGATAAAGATACATATCAATTTTGATAAGGTTAAAGCCATAACCAACTTGGCAGCACCCACTAATCTTAAGAAACTACAAGGATTACAAGATAATGTGAAACGCTATTATATCGTAGAACTGTATTACCAGAAACTATTGGTCATAGTATCTCACATAAAGATGTGAACACATCAGACCCGTAGGTCTGTTGTAGCGCCAACATTTATAGAAACCAGGTTTCCGCAGTGCGTGTCAATGCTAGTCACAAAATTTCTTGAAAACTCTATTTCGCACTAAAAAATCTGACTCGTAACTTGTTATTTCGGTTATGCGAGGGACAGGTTTAATTGCATTCCGTACTTTCATATTGATGTTCTACGAGACACAGGATTTGTTGCAACCCGCAGTTTAATATTTTAGACTATGAATCGCATAAGCACCCATCGCGAGATAAAAAAAAAAAAAACCTAAACCACAGCTTCCCATTTTACCATTTTAACTGCCAACAGAGTCGTAGGAGATCGCAGACAGAAGCAAGGCAGCTAAGAGCAACAAGAGGAATCAAGATTATAGCAAGGTAGTGCGAATTCCATTATCAACATCAACAATGATAAACAAGGTACACATCCCTGTTGCCAAGAAGAAATTTTTTCATTGTTCATTAGTGAAAGTGTTTTCTACGACTGTGTTCAGGGGTTTTGTAGTAAATAAACGAAGAAATATCCAAATTCGTAAGTTCCAGAAGCTATTTTGTCCTTTTACAAAGCTCCAAAAGCTATTTTATTCTCAATAAACGGAGAAATAAACTTTCCTGTAACCAAATTCTCAATGTTTGATCCTTTTCTAAAGCTCCATATTCTCTATTATTAGTCTTTAACAAGAGAGTTCTTCAGGTCTTGTCCATTGATGATTTTGATACTATTAAAAATCCTTGAGTTTTTGATGTCTCAGCAAAATCCATGAGTTCTTCGGATCTTCCTATTGCAAATTCATGATTTGCGATTATATGTATTTTCTTAGTCACTGTTTCACCTCCGGTTTTAGATTCTGCACTTTATAAAAATAAAATTGTTGATTTACGTTCTCCAGCATCCACAAATTACATACCTGGATGATGTGTAATGGTGGTGGTACTAGCTTTCTGTCGACTTTGTGGATCTTAAATTTGTTAAATCCATGTCATTATAAAGTTAGCCTGTTAAACTGCTTACCGATCTTAATACCATCTTCTCTGATTTTATGGCTAATATTTCATTTTCCTCATTGCAATCACATGGATTTAAATTCTTTTGCTGCATGGATTCACATTGTAATCACTTGCATTTAAATCCTTCTACTGCATGGATTCACATGTTATGGTTAAGGAAAAAATGATCCTATTTTTTCCTGAGGGTGTCTTCACCTAATGCACATATTCTGTGTACATAGTCTTCTGACTAATTGAAAGTTGAAACACAATCTCTAATTACCTTTGGCTGGGGAAGATGGCTTATAACATTTTCTTCATTATTTTCGTGCATCCTCAAAATCTTGACCATTCATTGAATGATAATGCAAGTTTGACATCCTTGTTCACAATAGTAAAAGTAAGTTGCTTGAACTATGTTAGATCATCATCCAGTGGGAAGTACCAAACTCAATGATCATGTCATCAATTTACACATAATCACCACACTCTTTCCAAATTGCTTTCTCTTTTCTAATATTTTAGCCATTGTGGTGTTTGTTTTCCAAATTTACACCTAATTAGTTTTAGCCATTATTTCACATTCTCTTTCCAAATGTTTACTACAAATCATGATACTTTCTCTAAATTACTTTCATTCCAAATTATTGATACTATATAGCACAATCCAAGTGCTTACTGTCAAAAGATCTTCTAGAGATTTCAACATTGAATAAGTTGCTTTGTAGGTATTTAAATTTCTTCTTAGGATGAGTAATTTTAAGGTAATGTATAAAGAAAAGATTTTCATCCTAATATGCATCCTTTAATCATCATGGATGCTTACTTTCTAAGAAGACCCATATTCAAATAATAACATTTGTAAGTTTAGTCTGAATACTATCAAGTACTTTGATTAATAACCCTTTCTTCAAAATCTCTTTAGATTAAAATTTGATAGCTAAAATAATTTAATGACAATTCTATTACTTTCTCATTGTTCACAATTATTTCTCCCACTTCATTCAACACTATATCAATATTATTATGGATATAACGCTTATAAGCTGCTATGTGAAAAATTTACAATGAGCGACATCATTATCATAATCCTAACCTTGTCCCAACAATATGGGGGCAATTACATGGATTCTCTTACATCATTTACCACTATCAAGAGCTAAATCTTGATATATTTGCAATTAATTTTATTTCTACTTGAATCAATTCTTCCTTTATTTGTTTTGGTCTTCCTCTATTTGGGTTTTTTGAAACTGCAATATGAAAACTTGTATTGTTATATTCACACTTTTACTTAAATTTGTTATATAAGCAACATATGTGAACCCTCATTCATATATTGATTTGAGATGCAAACTTCTTGAAAAACTAGAACTCCTTATGCACACAAGTAAGAAAGCAAATTTCTACATATTCTATTACTTTGTATTTTGACTAACATTGGTGATGCTATATTGTATTTCTATGTTCTCAAAGAGAGACATCATCACAAGCAGATAATAGGAGAAGGTCTAGCAAAGTCTAGGAGTAAGAAGAAAGAAGACAGACACAAAGTAGACATCAGCCAAGCTCTCAAGCTATTACATGGGATACTACTAGAGATTAAGAGAAATATCAATGTGTCCATGAAAGAATAGCATGAGAGGAGCAACAACAAAGGGAGGTGAAACTCATATCAGCCCCCTTGTAGAGTCTAAGGAACTTTTGTTTTTTGCTATAGCTAATTTGGCCAGAGATGCTTACCAAGCTTGTTCAACATCATCTTGAGTTCATCATCATCAGAGGTCCTAATTATTATGAGGAGGAGGCATATTGGTTTTATGTGACATACCATTAAGGAGCATCAAGATCAAAGGTGATCCAAATAGATGATTCTGATTTTACATTAATAGAGAAGATCTTAGGGCAGGTACTCCATATGTCAGCTAGTTAGTCCATAGAGGGAGTATTTTGTAACTACCACTTTAGAGAAAAAATACAACTATTAAGCAAGGTGCTAGAGGTGGAGACTTATAAAATGGGATGATCTTATAAAAACTTCTCCCCACAACAAATAGTTCTTACCAAGGCAATTTACATAAACTTGCTAGCTATCACACATCATACTCATGTGATGTCCTTCGCCTTGATAATCTTGCTTGATTTATAGGAAGATTGTTTGTTAAACTATCTCCACATTATACTAAAGAGGATGGAGATCCTTAGTAGAGATGCATTTATAGTGCCTTTCCCATTACTTGTATGTGCTCTTTTCAAGTATTGGCAAATCCCAACACCTGAGGTGGATGACAAAGAAGTGCAAGTATTTGGTAAGGATAAGTTTCCTCATTTGGGATGTGCTTTCTACACCTAGTGTGTCCCTAGAACATGACCTAATGATCTAATCTCGCTCCTAGACCCATGTGTCTGAGAAGATGGTGGAAAAATTGGATGGGATGAGTATTATGGGCACACTAAATAGATGTAGGTCTTTCATGTTCATCTTGATCAACAACCACAACAATTTGGAGATAGAGTAATCATTTTTTCCTACTTAGAGGTAATGGACGGTAGGTTGATCACATGCATGGATGTTATGAAGTTAGACATGCATCAGCATTTTGGACGGGTGGAGAGGATACTTACTTATCTTGCCATGAATGTTCAAATAATAGAAAAATACTTATTTGAACAGTTGCGGGCATTATGAGGGTTCTTTAGTTTAGGAGAGATGGAGGAGATTCTTGACCTAGAGTTGGTGGACATGGCCACATCAGCCCATGACTCAGAGGTAGGATCATCAAGAACATCTGGGATGGATGACCAACCAATCATTGTGGTTGATGATACCATCATAGAGATAGATATTATGGAGGTTGATGATGCAAACCCAGTTGATAACATCCATGTAGTTGGATCTAGCTAGACTATTATGTCTCTAGATTGAGCCATACCTAACTTTGAATTTCCTTTTTGTTGATATTTTTGTATATACATGGTCTCCAATGACATTTTCTTTATAAAAAATACTATGAACATATGCATGAATTTTGTTTTAAATGTTGTTGATCTTTAATGAAATCATTTAAGAGTAATTTAATAAGTTATCTTTGAAGCTCCTCCCATTAATCCAAAATCATCTACTAGATGCTTTCATTCAATATGGTTGCTCCTAGTATGAAGTTAATTTGATGCTACATAGACCACATAAGAGAAGCTCTTTCCCTAAACCCTTGAACACATTAACAAAATTTTATTTCAAAGGTTGTATAACTAATAAAATTTGAATTTCTAACTTCTTTTTACATGTAATTGTTGACATAATTATGAATCCATTCCTAGCTCCTTGATGATCATGAGAATATTTTCAATGATTTAGATTTCCTTCTAAATGCAGGCTTCTCAATTCATCCATTCCCATTGCCTTTATCTTAAACCTTATTTTAAATAAAATTGTGGAATTGTGCGGTTCACACATCCTAGCAGGATATAAGCTAATTAGTGCTACGAGGTGCACTCTAATTGTAGTTCTCAAAATCATCATTACAAAAATAGTGCATGTAAACTTCGACTTGCATGTCGCTTGTAGTTTGAACCTACATTGTTTGCAATTTTTTCTTTTGATTTTGGAGATTGAGATATTGATCCAAACTCTTATAGTTAATGTTTCTATTGAAATATTTGCTATACACAATAATCAAATGTTTTAACAATAATGATGTTATTAGAATTCATAGTTAACTTGTGATGTTCCTATGTTGTTTGTTCATTTTACATTAATTGTAGTAACATGCAAGCTTATTTAAATTCTATAAGGCCCACTTAGCACTCTGTGAAATATATTTTTTTTCATACAGATTGATACATGCTTGAGACTTGCTGCAATTTTGATATTTGTATATATTGAAGATTTTAATCAATCTGACCTACTTTACCAGTTTTTTTTATTTATCATACCATTAATTTGTTTGTAAAAATTGTGTTTACTATACCACTATATCAGTAGTTAATCTGTTGGTGAACATTGACTTGATAATTGAATTATCTCACAGCTTCAAGGATATGGTAAAAATATACATTATGGAACATGGTATTTGGTGTTAGGTAGATCATGTACTTGATATTGGGGTAAAGGTCCCTTTGGAGGTACAATGCAGTTATTGTCGTCATTTTCTTTTTAGTTGGAAAATGTAGTTGCCTAATGATGATTATTTTTATGTTTAAAATAGTTGGGAATTCTAGCATAGTGTTAAAGTTAGCTTGATAGATCATTAGAACTTAGTAGTCAATTCATTCAACTAATTAAATGAGTAACATTAAGAATATGCTAGAACTATGAGCTCTAGTATGTTAAGGGTTATTTTTTTTATATTGTATGAATTTGTTGAGGGTTGTTTGTGTTTTTGTTGCTTGGGTCTATGAGCGTAAGATGAAAATGATATTTTTATTATGTTAAAAGTTCTATTGAAATGAGTAACTATTGTTATTACAAGTATTTTTGATTAAGAACTAACATTATCTATTTTTGCAATCTTGCTTTGGATGTTCAAAATCCTTGTCATTTACAAGTGATAACGATGGGTGTAAACTCTTTCCTCTCTTTTCATTATTCCAATGAAGTCATTAAGTGGAATTTTCTACATGGGTGATTTTCATTTGGAGATGAATTATTTTCAAGTTATTGTGTAATATTTGGAGCAAACTTGGTAACACAAGTCAACCAGATGAGATTGCATGAAAGTGCTAATAGTAGTGGCTCGCAATCCACTTAAACTAGGCTTCTAAAAGGTTTTGTACCTTATGGTGGGTGAAAAATTCAACCCTTTTTCCCTCCAAAAGGTCTCGATGTCTTTTGGATGATATTGTGGGAGGGTACTACTTGCAATGGCTTAGAGTCCATGTAAAGCAAGCTAATGTTAGATTTTGCACCTTATAGTGGGTGAAAATTTCAACATTTTTTGCCTACTAGAAGGTTTGAATGACTTCCTGATGCAACTGCATGATAGTGCTAATCGCAGTGGCTCGGAGTTGACATAAAGCAAGCTTCTAAATGATTTTATGCCTTTCAATGATCAAATATTCCAATCTAGACTATTGGAGGATGCTGTTCACAGTGGCTTGCAGTCCACGATATAAGGTTTTGTGCCTTTTAGTGGATGAAAATTTTAACCATTTTTTGCCTTCTGAAAGGTCTGAATGCCTTCAAGATGAGACTGTGCAACAGTGCTAATTGAAGTGGCTTGCAATTCACATTAAGCTTCTAGTAGATTTTGAGCCTTCCAATGGGCAAAAATTTCAACCATTTTTAGCCTTCTGGAAGGCTTAAATATCTTCTGAATGACAATGTGCAATAGTGCTAATTGTAGTGGCTCATAGTGGACATAAAGTAACTAAAAATTCCAATATATATCTTGGATTTTAAATGTTCCAAGATTCCGCTCCAAGCCATCTATATTCCCTCCAATGCATCAAAAGCCCAATAGCTAAGAGCTCATGAAAGTTAAGAAAAGTTCATCTTTAGAAAACTAATCAAAATAAAGAAAATTATAAAAAATTAAAATCGAAGGTACTAGATATAGTTTCTACTAATCTAAGCATTTGCAAGGAAGGAAAATAATATAAAGTCTTCAAAGTTCCTCTTCCAAGAACCTTTGCATACTACAAAAAAGAATCATTAACCGCATGAAATTAGTTACAAGGTAACAGCATAAATGTACTAAATCTTATAATATTTTAATAGTTTATTATTCAACAAATTAATAGTGAAGTAAAATGTTGCATAAGAAACTTAGTCAATAATCTTCTAAAAATCCATAGCTACTTAGCATGGAGATGTGAAGGCTACTAATAATTGAAATAGTGTTATGAAATTGCAACTTGCAGTTATCTCGTAATGGGAATTGGAGAGGAACAAAAAACAATGCTACCACACTGCGACTTGTAGTGCATGCATAATCTAATTCAAAAAGAAAACAGTGTGATCGTCCTACAACTCACATAATGGCCACAATTTGAACTGAAGAATGAAAAAACATAGTGTGAACTAACTATGACTTGTAGTGTATCACAATCTAGAGTGTGAACTAACTACAACTTGTAGGTTCCCACATAGATTCAAAAGAATGTAGGTTTTATGCAAGTAGCATATTCTCACATCATTACGTTCAATAGTGTGAGAGTATAAGAGATGCAAAACATTGCATTCGTAAAAATAGTACAATGTACTACAAGATGCATGTCACTACAGCCTCTTCATGAAGGTTGCATGTACATGTGTATCGCAACTTCATTTTGTACTATGATAACATGTGAGACACATTTTTTCATACTACCATAGCACAAGTAAATGTGGTTCATAGTGCACCACATTTCACAATTGCGAGTAAGATGTGACTAGTAAGGAATCACATAATTAGCAAAATTTATAATTACATCTATTATAGTTACCAAAACATAGTGTAAAGAAAAAATGTATTATTCCACCCTATGTAGGTATACAAACTTACAATTAATACTTTGAAAAATCAATATAGAAAGAAAACAAATTTCTATGTAAATATTAAATAATATGGAAAGAAAATAAATTTCAATTTTAGAGATTTCTATGTAGGTATACAAACTTACAATTTATACTTTGAAAAATTAAGAGAGGAAAATTAAATGTTAGCATAAAGGATGCAATGAGGATATCACCTTAGCCCCTTGTACTTTATTCTCAACTTTGAGTTATGTTCGACATGTATTAATGTCTTGTACATATTTGTTGTGAGTTTGGGATGCTCTAGGACCATGAGAAGATCAAAGAAAATGAAAGGATGGATTTTGGTATGTATTTATGAAAAACCACTCTTTTAGACAATAGATGTCCAGTTTGGAAAGTAAACATCCTTTTGGAAGAGTAGATAGCTATCCTAAAAAGTAGACATTTCTCTAGGGTAAGTAGATGTCTTTCCAAAATTGATAATCACCTCTTAGAAGACATCTTAATCAATTACTGAATATCTTGCAATTTGAATGAAGGCACTCAAGCAAGCCAAAGAAACATCTTGGAGAGATGAAAGATCAACCTAAAAGCTATAAATTGATGGCTTAGGTGATCATTTGGGCATCATACCTTGGAGTAAGACAAAAAGGAGGCACTATAGAGTGAGAGTAGCTTAAGGAGAGGTGAAGAGAGTCATATGTGAGTATGAATCTTGTCTTGTGAGTATCCTCTTGTGTGCTTAGGGTATGATCCACAATTAAGGGATACGTATAAACTCCAAAGTAAGGATGAGTTATGAGAGACCAAGAATGTTGTAACTATGAGCCAAACATATGAATTGTAGATATAACAAGGATGGTCAAATAATAATTAGATCTATATAGAATATCAAACATACCACACAGATACAAAAGGTTACTAACAATATATTACAAACTTATTTACAAAATTGCAAAAGAAGTTCACTACAACCAAAATGCATCGTAGATTCATTTACAAAATTACAAAAGAGATGTGTTACAATCCAATAGCATCAAAATGGTTGAATGCCTCATGCACCATGTCTATTATTAGTTTTAGTTGTATCAAAATATACAAATAGACCATGTTCACTACAGTTCTAATTTAGCATTTCCTGTAGACACATGTTTTTCAAAACTTGACCACCTATTGGAGAACTTCGAATTTCCCGTATCATGTTTTTCCAATACATTGCAAAAGAATTGAGAGTGAAATTCAAACCTTTACTTAAAACCAAAGTGATGCATATACATTAATGTGTACATGCCACGGTTATATCCATTTTCTTTTCTAGGAATACCTTCAACAACAATTACATGTCATTTTGTAGACTTATTATTTCTCTTTCTTTTAAGTTCTATTATGCCATGAGAGTATACAAAATCACTTTCAAATAAACATTCAATAAAATTCATCATCAATTTTCTAACAACAACAACATATTATAAAGAAGTTAAGGAATCATACACTAATATTTTGTTTGTAGGTATACCTACTACAACAAGAATCCAATGCCTAATAGTGTTCAATGGATGACAAAAAAATGTGCTCAAATTACAAAAACTCGTCCCAACAAGTTTTATCATTCATCTCTTTGACAAAATCTACTTCTACACTAAAATCATCAGATTCTTCTTTAACTAATATACCACTTTCAATATTTACATGTCTTTTGCTACCTTTTTTTTATTTATGTTTGAATTGGTTCTTCTAGAGCCACTTACATCTTTCTCTTGAAAGACCTTGCAAAATATTGAAACATACTATTGAAGATAAAATATTTTGGATTCAAATATTCTTGATAGGTATAGATTAACTTTTGAATTTGCTTCAAGTGCATGATGTACATATTTATGATGTCATTGTCAAGTCATTCTTTCCACCCATCTTGATATAAACTCTTAAAAGAAAATCATATGGCAACATATAGAGCACAACATGTCTTCACAAGCTCTTTACTATTAAGTATACCGAAGACAAACAACTGCATCAGTCTATCAATTGTTCCACATTGATCAATTGGTGTTTTACAATCTACACAGGTATCAACTACAAAAGGTAAAATTTGATAATAAAGTTAGACTACATATAACTATTATAGTTTTATAAATATAATAAGACAACATGATGAACAAAAAATACAAAATTTAAATTTTAAAATAAAACATATGCAACAATAACATTAACTTCACTTGTTTCTTTATTCAAATATTTCTTCTCATGGACCACTATTCTTTGTTGTGTTCAATGCAAACAAATAATCTTTTGGTTCCTTTAGGTGTTGGCATTTCATGCACATCTATTAGAGAAATTTACAAAAATGACATTAAAGAGAAGCTTCAGAAAAAAAGAAAGATATAAAGAAAATATAAAAACTGCACATCATACCATCATTAAAATCTTCTATAATGTTGCTTCTATTAAACTGAATGTTTTTGGAAACATCATTCTTAACTACCAATGCATTTCTTAGCAAGCCAATTTCAGTATTTAGTGTTATAATTTCATTACCCATTTTCTCATTTTGAACAATAAGCTTCTTCATGAAACTATTTTCATGAGATACAAAATTATCTATTTTATCCTTTAATTGATTACTTTCTTATAGCAAGCAAGACTTGTTAGATTTTAGCTCCTTCAGTCCATTTTAAAGTGTTGCATTGCTTTTAGAATACTTTTGTAATGTCTCAATTACATTTTCTAGCTTGTCTTCAATTACTTTAAGATAACATTTACATGATGGCACACATCTTGCAAAGACAATGATGTATTCCAACTTCACTATATATTGAAGTTAAATGGAAATAACTTGTATATTTTTTTCTATAATCATTTACTAACAATAATTAGAAAGTGAACAAACTCTCTAGTAGCATGTAGTTGCCATGCCCTTGCACACCTTCTCATCTCAGATAGCATGGTCATTGAGATATCAAAATGAAGACCTTAATTATTATCTAATGCCCACATGAGTAAAATTGCATTATTATGTATCTTTGTTTTAATTGTTTTCATTGGAAATAAAGCCCATTGCATAAATTTAGAAAGCAACAATAAGTTTAGATAATATTTTTTGTTGCTCTCTTTCTTATCAAATTTTTGGACGTATTGAATTAGGTTATATTCTCTTTTCTTCCATCATTCCTTGATAACTAACTCATTGTTGCATGAAACTTATATGATATTTGCAATATCATTTACATTGAAGGTGAAATTTTGACCTTGTACATTGGCTTGCAAAGTATTTATCCCAATTGATACATCATCAATCAACCAATCATAAAAATTGTAAACAACATTTTTTATCAAAACAACTTTCCATTGTAAATTCCAATTCTCTTTAATTTCTTAAAAAGGACAAACATTTCTAACAACTCCAAAATACTTTCAACATTAGGTTCACAAACTAAGACAATAGTTGTAATTTTGAAAGTTAAATGAAATTTAGAATAACATTAAGCCAACAAAATTCATTGACAAGGGAATTACTATAATTTTGAAATAACTTTCAAAAAATACATGTACTTATGTGGAAGATACCTTTTGTTATTCCCTATATTTTTTACCACATTCATGAACATATAGAACTTCAACAATAGCAACTACTATCAAGGAAAATTTTAACAGACAAATAACTTACTTAAGCTATGCTACATTAAAAAATTACAATATGAGTAAACCTTATAGAAATCAGTAGCATACTTTAGGACAACTATAAATGTATACATCATGCATATAGACATACTAAAATTGCATCAAATAATATTAGTGATTAATTTTAAAAATTACCATCATCTTCTCAATAAGATATCTAAGAATATTTTCTTTAGTGACTACACCCCAACCATAGATGTGACCCTTTTCAAAAGAAGAAAGGAACATGATGACATCAATGTAGATGATGGATCTATTTATTACAACTCAAAAATGATCTTACTTTGAAGTAATGGGTTTGAATTTATTAAATTAAGATATGTAATGATTTTGAAAAAGAAAAAAAGACCAATTCAATTGATCCAACAATACTTAAGAGCCTACAATGTTAATAGAAAATTCAAAACTACAATTATGATCTTTACAAAACTAATTAAAAAAACAATATGACTACAAAGCTATATATTTTATGGTTGTTCTTTCAAACTATGGCTATTAAATCTGGATGGTCACAAAAGTTTATCAAAATAGGTTTTAACAAAATATAATGCTTCCTTCGGAATATGTACTGAACTATAATTATAGTTAAAACAATCTTCATTGTATTCTTGCTGGCTATCATCCATCACACCTTTATCTTGAAAAGTTGTTTGTCACAAGGATATCATTTATACCAAATCACTATTTTAATTTTATCATGAAAGGGTTTATGTTAACATTCACTTAACAGATCTAAAAATATAACTAGGTTTTAAATCAAAATGAAAAACACAATAAGCATCATGTTTAATAAATATAAATAATTACTTAAAACCTGAATTTTTGTTGATATGTTGATGCAAATTTATATGTGAAACTATAAAAATAATTCAAACATCTACCTTGGACATATTGTTGAGCAAATAAAATTATCTATGAAATGGCACCACTGAGCAAAGTTTAGTAGGAAAGATAGCTATATGAGCAATGGTGTTGCTAAGCTGAGTTCAAATTTCATGGAAAAATGGATGGGCAATGAGGCACTGAGGACAAACCTTGGCTTTTCAAAGAAGAAAGGAACAATGAGGAAAGGGGGGTGGGGGGGGGAGATGATGTGGGGGCATGGAAGTGGGAGGTGGGTGTTGGGGTTGGGATTGTTAAGGTGAGCTGCAAACTGGAGAAGAAAACCTTAAAACCAAAGCCTTAATAGAGTCAAAAGTTGTGAGATGACACCCCCCACTGACCCCCACCCCACCACGCACACCCCCGTCCCAAGCCACCTGCAATAAGACAAAAGATTTTTGCACCCCTTGGGATGAAGTAATATTATTGGTAAAGCTTAGTTCTTGACATTGAAGTTAAACATTACTAGCAATAGAGCACTTCATACCATAGTCAAATTCAATGTAGTTGGTATTTTGATACCATGCATCTAGATGACATTTCTAAATAAAGAAAATAATCTCAAATAAGAGGATTTTCTAGGTTTTTTGAAGGTGTCACTTAACAAAATCATCTTTGAAGATACATAGAGGGAAACTGACCTAATGGGTAGAATAAAAACTTGGAGAGATTGACACTACTACCAAATTTGTCAAGAGAATGAGCAATCCCAAAAGACATGCACAAAAGAGTCATCGGCTTGACAAATGGTGCATTTAGGACAATTAACTCTTAAGAAGTAAAGCCTATGTCCAATGGGAAGACCTTGATGAATCAAGGACCAAAAAAAGAAATGGTGCTTAGGTTGGGCCTTAGAAGTCCAAACTCAATGAAAAATAGCTTTTCAATGGTGATCCTCAAGATGCACATTCCATCTTCTATTTAAAGTGGAGAGATGGAATTCTTGTGCATGAAACCAAGATTTGGCTTTAGAAATGCGTAAAGAACACAAAGGGGAACCATCAAGCCAAAACCAATCGTCATACCAAGGAGTATTATTATGCAACTAAGGAACACCAAAGTTGGAGAGAACATGCTCGATGTGCTGGTAAATAAGAGTATCTTGTCTTTGAAACTGCAATTTTACTTTGGCATGTTGCCAAGAGAGGGTAGTAGAATCATTCCTAATAGTAAATAATTGAGCAACATGATGGATATTGTGATTGGAAAAATGATTGGATCTATGAAAGAACTTGTCATAAAGACAACCCAAACTCTTTTTAAAAACAAGAGACCACCAGATGAAGTGCATCGACAAAGAGTTCAAGCTTATCTGGGAAGTTTTCCATTGCAAAAAGCCTTTAAGTTGACTCTAACACCACCAAATTTGCTTGAACAAGAAAGAACCTATAATCTTCTAAGAACCTCCGCTAATGATCCAATTGCTCCAATGAGTGTTTTTCCATTTATGATAATTACCAAGACAAGAAATATTATGCCTAAAAAGGATCTTTCAAGCTTCATCTCCTTCTATAGAGCAAGTGATCCACTTGGAGGCCAAGAAAATACTTTGGTGGTTAATAAAGACGAGGCCTAAGCCCCCGTGTTCCTTGTTTAAAGTGTAGATATCCCAAGCAACTCGATGAAAAGCTTTGTAATTGTCCTTATCCCCCCATAAAAAATTCCTAAGAATTTTGTTGATGCACTAAAAGGAAGATTTGGAAGAAGCCATAAAGGAAGAGTAGTATACGTGAGTGGAGCTCAAAATATGATTAACTATGATAAATCTACCTGCAAGAGAGAAGGGTTTAGAAGTCCATTTCAAAGCTTCATGTTTCACTTTTTCCACCACATTATTCCATAAAGTAGTGGGAGTGGCAAATAAAGCTATCGAGATATCCATAAGGGTGAAAACATCTATTGGAGAAAGCCACTTGATATTAAAATGATAAGTCCAAGTAAGCCTTGGAGAGAAGCTAGAATGAATAGCTTGCATTTTGTTCCAATTGATTTTAGCTCCTGAGGCTCTACAATAGATATCAATGCAATCCAAGGCAATGGTAAAATTATTATGATCCTCAAGTAAAGTGAGAAAAGTATCATTTGCAAACTAGCTATAAATGAGATCCTTTCCTTCTTGTGGAAGGGAGATACCTCTTAACCTCATAGATTCATTGTGAGATCTAAGAACAACTCCAAGAGCATTAGCAGCTAGGATAAAAAGATAAGGAGCTAAAGGGCATCCTTGTTGTACTAATTTTTGAAGCTCAATAACCTTAGAGAAGGTTCTATTAATACAAATAACTACAGAGGCCTATGACAAAACCAAATCGATATATCTATCAAAAACAGTACCTAAGTTATGATGCTTAATTATACTTCTTAAAAAGGACCAATCAAGCATGCCATAAGCTTTTGCAAAATCGAGCTTAAGAAGAATAGCTTTTTGATAAGTGAAAGAAGCCCAATGCAAGCCCTCAATAGCAGTAATGACATTTTCTAAAAATACACATGCCTTAAACAAAACCAGTTTGCAATTTGCTTATGAGATTAGGAAGAAAAGGTTTTAATTTATTAGTTATAGCTTTAGCAACAATTTTGTAGATAACATTTAAAAGAGTGATAGGGTGCCAATTGCTAATGCACAAACGATCTCCTGACTTGGGTACAAGCTTAATAATACTAGCATTGATTACTTTGCCAAAGGAACCTTTCCTAAGAGTTTCCTTATACACACTATAGATAGTATCTTGAAGAGTGGGCTAGAATTTCTTGAAAAATTTTGTAGGAAGACCATCCATACCAAGGGCTTTGCCATCGTGGAGTTGTTGAAGAGCTTTACCAAGATCCTGTTTAGAAAGAAGAGAAACATCATCAAAGATGGAATGATTGAAAGGAGTAATAACTCCTAAGCAGGTATTAACTGTAGTGGGATCAATATCTTCTTTCCAAAAAATTTGAGGGTAGAACTCAAAGAAAGCCTATAGAATGTTAGTCTTGGAGGTAAAGATATTATCATTGACTTGAATAGCTGGGATTTTAGGGAATGGGTATTTCCCTTTGAGGAGATGAAAAAAATCTTTAGTAGCCTAGTCACCCATGCAAAGCCAAGAAAGATGGGTGCAAAGGTAAGCACCTCTAACTTCATGGTGATCCATTATAAGCATGTTCTCCTTGGCAATTTGCAAGCGAGAAAATTGAGCCTCAGTAGCTTCATCTCTATTAATGGCATTTTGTAATATGGATATTTCCTTATGAAGGTTGGACTTATGAGAATTTAGTCTTGAAGCCACCAATTTACCCTCATGTTTGGAAAACCGCTAGAGGTGAGTACAAGCCTAAGTTCATCAATCAATCCAATTGTCTTCTCCAAGGGGTTTAGGATGCAGATTCCATATTTGCATCAATAAAGAGCAAAGGGAGCTGCTACGAAGAAAGGCGATGTTAAAAATATTAAGGTCATTGAAAGAGTAGAAGCAGCTAGAGAGGGAAAGAGACCAGTGAATAGAATAATGATATGACAAAACCTAGGTATAATATGCTTGAAGAGGAGCACCATTGGTGGTAGTAAATTGAATAGAAGCATTTGTAGATAGGTAAATCCAATCCAACCTAGAAGAAATGTAGGAGTCTCCATGTCTAACATTGCTCCAAGTAAACCAATTAGAAGTACTAGGAGAGGGGTAGTTTCCATTAGCTTCTTGCAAATTCAATTTTCTCTTCAATGAAAGCCAAACAGAAAGCTCCCTATTGTCTAAACCACTTCTCTATCCTCTAAAATTATTCTCTATATGCTTAATCATATTAAAGTCTCTCGCAATGATCCAATTAGTTGTAGGCAATTTGTGCGCAAGCCAATTCCAAAAAAGATTCCAATCATTCAAATTATAAGAAGAGTAAATGGAAATGATCCCTAGGATTTCATTAGCGTACTGTAACTGAACCCAACAACAATGACCTGAATTATCACAACCGTGATCAATAACAAACTCCTGCCACTTACTGTGAAGAAGAATTATAGCTCCTCCTTTGCCATGTTCATGGTGAGAAGAGACATAATAACTATTGGGAAAAATACTCTTACAATAGGTTTGAAGATGGAATCCTTGGATTTTAACTTTTTTAATACAAACAACATTGAGGGAATGCCTACAAATATAATCTTAGACTATATATCTTCTACAAGGATTCGAGAGTCCCCTAACATTCCATGAGCAACACTTCATTTGGATGTAAAGATGAAGGAGGATCCTCCTCAATCACTAAAGTCTTAAAAGAATTCCTAAACTCGAAGTTATTTACTAAAGGATAATTAGCACTTATTCTTCTACTAGTGGACTGATTAGCATTCGCAACAATCGAAGATTGATGCCCTTTAGAAAAATCACTAAATATAGGATTATCTCGTGTGACTAAGGCATAATATTTCTAGGTAACTTGCTCCCAACCACTAGTAGCATCTTTTGGAGTCCCTTCTTGGTTAAGAGGAGTCTTAGTAACCTTGGTATTCTCAATATTCATATCTTCCACATTTGACATCTTAGGGTCCAAAGAAGAAGGGTTAGCCGAGTGCACCTCAACAATATCATTACCTATATCCTTAGATATATTCTTATCTTTTAATTATTTACTAACCTGTTTAGTTAAAATTCTCTCGACTTCAATCTTGGCCAATAACTTTGGACATTGAGCTTATCAATGATTAGGATAAAGACAATAATAGCAATGGTTTGGGAGCATAAGATACAAAATTTTTTGAACAAAAGTCCTTCCTGATGAAGCACTATATAGTCGATGTGTAGACTAGGCTGCGTATACAGGATCCCTTATATGCGGCCGTGTCAATGCGGGCCCGTCGACGCACCCCTCCATGCATCAACGTGGCCCCATTTACGCAGGGCCTATTTTAGCCTATAAATAAGAGGGCCTTCCATCTCATTGAGGCATCTTTTGAGTAGTTGTAGCAAAGCCCTTGCATTTTTTTTCTGTAGGAGTTGGATTAATTTCCCAAGTGCATGCCCACAGTGTGATGCTTGTAATTGTACGGCACCTTTATTCGAGTGTGACGTACTTGGATGCGTACATGACCGGAAATAAAGATCAAGATTACTTCATCATTGCAGCATTCACTTAGTTTTAATTGTTTAATTATTATTGTTAATTGTTATTGTTATTTATTGTTTTCTTAGTTAATATTTATTTATCATCATTTGCTATTCCTATTGTTAAATGCAGAATGAGTACAACTTAATCACGAGCATTTAAGTGTGACTACTTCGTAACCCAGTAGCGTACCTAGGATCTACGCTTGGTAATCCCAGTAGTAGTCATGCACGAGGTCCAAGATGTGTACAAATGATTAATGAACGGATGCTCATCACACTTAGGCTAGCTTAGACTCATTTCCTATTACTCATTAGTTTAATCAAGATTATTTTCCATTATCTCTAGGAGTAGCACTAATTTAGGATC
>MNCI01027806.1:426101-452924 GCA_015680685.1 Gnetum montanum | reverse complement strand
CCTTACACTTCTTCTCAACCTCAATATTCTCATACTTCACCCCCTTCTACATCACTGCCAACTATGCCAGAAGATTTTGCACCACAGCACCAAGCCGCAAACGTTACTTGTGCTACTACTATCAACAGCAATGGAGGCCCTTCACAACATCGAAGGTGTCCCTTCTTTAGACATGACCATCGAAAGGGACACCACAGTTCAGAAACCACTGCATCCACCAACATAGTACAAATCCAATGATGTGGTGCATCTTCCTCTTCGAACCCAACGCCTCATGTTACTCTATCTGGGCCACCAATAAACACTCCAACCACCATGGTGCCTAATGAATATGGCCACATCAGGAGACATGTTGATCCTTGCATACCATCTTACGGTCACAAGTACCATAGTGGGTCAACTCCTTATAAATTAACCACACCTTATAACTTGCCCCACTATGTCAACTCTAATCAAGTGTGTGAACCCCAATGGGGTAAGTATGACCAAGTCCCAATATTTTCAACATGCAAGGATCCCCACCTTCCATTTATTAATTCTAGCCATGCTCGACCGTTTAGTTATGGGGGGTATCCTCCATTCTAACAACACAGAATTAATAAATGTTTTTCTGTTTCTTTAATTTTTCAAACTTTTTGTTTTCCAGTTTTTCACCTTTTAATTTATTGTTTTATCTTTTTGTCTTTTTATCTTTTTATGAGTAATCTCATCCATGAATAAAACACTCATGTGGCTCGTTGGTTGAGGTGTTGTTTTATGCTATCAAGTCTCATGTAACTAATTATTTGAACAATGAGCCCATCACATCAACCCAACATTCTATTAATAAGAGGTTCTACTCTAGGTACGATGACATTCTTGACATCATTAAATCTTAAAGTAATTTTTGTGCTCATTATGCCCAGAGTGAAGAATGATGGACTAAGAGGGAATGGCCAGGGTGTGACATCAAAGGAACTTGTGGATTCTCTTTGGTGACATTTGTAGGTGCTAACATGCAGCTTGGTTGTATTAAGATCCTTGTAGATCTAACAAAAAATGAAAGTAAGAGTATGAAATGCATCCAATAAAAAAAACAAAAAAAAAGAGAGCGAGAGAAGAGAGGGAGAAGAGAGTATGCCAAAGCGACCAAACAAAAAGTATGCCACAAAGAAATTCCAAGTCACTCCTCCCTTGCACAAAATGCCAAGTGATTGTATGCCTTGATGTCATGGTGCTCTTATGGTTGTCCATCATTGAACNTTGCACAAAATGCCAAGTGATTGTATGCCTTGATGTCATGGTGCTCTTATGGTTGTCCATCATTGAAAGAAACGATGTGATGTCACTGATTGGAGGAATGGACTTGGTCTTGATTTTGGAAGGATGGGTTAATGACACGTTAATCATGCCTTTCACGTAGAATTCATTGTGCCCTGAGTCAATTACCTCACATCCCAATCTCTGTAATCCCTTCTCTGATTCATTCCATCTTGCTGTTCATGTATTTGTGACTCGTGTCTTATATAGCATTGAATTCATACCTCATCACGGTGGTATTGACATGTGTGTGTTTTGTGCATTGGTATAGATTACATTTAACCCTTCTAGTGCCTACAGACATCTTAAGGTGTGGTTACGCAAGGGCATATAGGTTGGAACCTGCTTTGGGGAGGACCCACTTGCATGACTTTTTTAATTTGTATTTATTACACACCACTACATCATTTTATACGCTCCAAGTACTTCATTTCCAAATCTATTCTTTACTTTGTCATCATTTTATCAAACGTTCCTCAAAACTAGGTCCAACATTAAACTGTTAGGGCAACTTCCTTGAAAAATTTCTAACTCTAAAATCACACTAAGTAAAGAATGCAACATTTATTAAAGGCAATGAGTAAGGCATGAAATCATTGAACTTTTTTCAATAACCTTACTAACAATTGATCCTTGTGTAAGTGTAGATGGCCCCTAAAAAAAGACAACAAGGAGGACCTTCTCAAGGTGCAACCGAACGACCTGGGGGAGGTAGAGGCCAAGGACCTCATACAAAACATGCAGAGCAGAAGGAAATCATTCAGCATCCATCATAAAACTCCTGTTACTGCATAATCTATCTAAGAAAAGGGAGGAGAGGTCAGGGACCGAGCCTATGAAGAGGAACGACGACTATTTGCGGCATGGCATGTCAAGGCCAGTCAAGTGTTCCCATAGCTGCCATGTCCATGAAAAGTGCCAACTCCATCAAACATTGGAACATCAACATGGACAGCTCATAATCCTCAAATGGAAGAGGAAAACGTCAGGTGCTTCTTCAATGGTACCAATCTCAGAAGCCTGATGCACAGGACAAAGGAAAGGCATCCATGGAGGATCCACCACTACCGGGAACCCCATGAGTTCCACAAGTTTTGTGTCTATGTCCAAATTTTGTTTAATCCTCCACTGTGGCATGAATAAATTCCTAGTCAATTAATAATCCCATACCTATCCACTGTGTATTCAATTGAGCTTGTTGCTCACTTTCTTTGACTCAAGGACAAGTTTTTACTTAGTCGTGGGGATATGATGAAGTGCTATATAGTCGATGTGTCGACTAGGCCACATATACGGGGCCTCGTATACGCTGTCGTGTCAATGTGGGCCCATCAACACACCCCTCCATGCAACGTGGCCCCATTTACGCAAGGCCTATTTTATCCTATAAATAAGAGGGCCTTCCACCTCATTAAGGCATCTTTNGTCACACTCAAATAAAGGTACTGTACAATTACAAGCATCACACTGCGGGCATGCACTTGGGAAAATAATCTAACTCCGTCGGAAACAAAATGCAAGGGCTTCGCTACAACTACTTAAAAGATGCCTTAATGAGGTGGAAGGCCCTCTTATTTATAGGATAAAATAGGCCTTGCGTAAATGGGGCCACGTTGCATGGAGGGGTGTGTNGAGTACGACTTAATCACGAGCATTTAAGTGTGAATACTTGGTAACCCAGTAGCGTACCTAGGATCTACGCTTGGTAATCCTAGTAGTAGTCGTGCACGAGGTCCAAGATGTGTACAAATGATTAACGAACGGATGCTCATCGCACTTAGGCTAGCTTAGACTCATTTCCTATTACTCATTAGTTTAATCAAGATTATTTTCCATTGTCTCTAGGAGTAGCACTAATTTAGGATCACATCATACGCCTCACTTTGAACTAAATCATACGTGACAAAGCAAATACTAGTCCAGGTGGGAAGACAACGAACTGCGATCAACATGTAACTATCTAAATACCACAACTAGCCTGTCCATGAAGTTCAACCGGATCGTGTGTGAACGCTCGTATTTGTATGGTTGAGTGTAGAGGTACCTCACTGCTCATCACTTTCTTTCACATTAAGTTTTGGTGAGTCAAGACATTGCTTTTGCATATCAATTTTAACACACACTTGTCGAGTTGGTCTTGGATGGAAACCTGAAAAGGACTCCATACCAATGACCTCCCCAACCTGCGTAGCAAGAATGTCAACATGGGGAAAGAAATGAGATGGGAGCCTTGGAAATTCTATCTATATTGGCAAAATACTTTTACTTTCTTTTTCAAGGTCAAAAATCTCCTTCTAAGGTTAAAGTACTAAAAAGGATCCATAGACATCCCAAATTGATTGTTGTTTTACAAAATTTGTCATAGCATAGATTTCAAACATGAAAAGAAAAAACCCTCTGGTAAGATTAGAAGCCAGGGTTAATCTAATGTTACAAGGTTCCCAAAACTTTTTGACCCATTCCTGAAAAACTGAGGTAGGAGGAATCTTGCTAGTAAAAAACCCAATTACATAAAGATGGGTATAAAGGTTTGAATTGTTTGATCAAAAATGTCTTTAGGAAAGTCAAATCATAAAACGTTGTCATTATCATCCATTTTAGTAGTATTGTCAGTGGGTTGCAAATCATTGTTGGAGGAGTCCATTATTTTACGCTTTTTTCCTCCAACATCAGAGAATGAAGAGATAGCTTGGGTCATGCAGACCCATTGGGCCCTAGCCTAAACGCTTCAGGGAATCAGAGCAAAAAATGTGTTAAGAAAAAGAAAAACAAAAATAAAAAGGAACAGACTCACCAGGAAGCTTGTTCACCGAGTGGCAAAAGGCACTGCACCATAGAAACCCTGCCAATCTTAGCCACCTACGGAAGAAGGTCACACTAATCAACACTCAAGCACGACCCCACATTGCAATAGCAAAATACAACCACCTTGATTCAATTTCGCAGACGAACTCTGGATCCCAAGCTCAGAACTAGTCTGGCACCACCACTTCCAAAAATTGTACTGCCCTACCACGATACCAAAATAATGCACAGGCCAAAAGAAAAATCCACAATAGACTAGTATTTGTGGCAATAGACAATTCTTGGTTCCAATAGCCACCATAGTCCCCGACGTTGCGATCAAAAAATACCCAAGTCCTCCTCTGCAATGACGTGAGTCAAACAGAGACCCCACTGCTACAAGAAGAATAGAACAAAGCCCTCAAGTTTCTGCAATAGCAACTTGACTACCAAACCCTCAACCGAAAACCCATGTTTGTGTCGGAAGCAATAAGGAATGAGGAATGGCAAATGGCACTCAAATAGTTTATAGTCATTTATGCAATAAGATTTGTAATGTGCATATGCACATATGGGTTAACCTACGATGCACATGCCATGATATTCATTTGAGAACACATCATACTTGAGTACGGGCTATGCATGACCATAGCATATTCACACACATCATGTTTGGGTAGGGGTCATGGATGACCATAGCATATTCACTCCCTAATAAGGCCAGAGATAACCTTTACCCTTTCCAACTCCTCGTCTCCAATTTCGTTATGCTTGTCCTCTGTCATGCCGATGTGGACCTCCAATGCATCGCAGAGTTCAACGAAGGCACTTTAGCCAGGGTTTGGCGGAATTCGAAAGAAATAACTTGCTTCCAGGTCTGGAAGAAATCGACATCAATTAACATAAACAAGAAGAAGTCATCTAGAATTCTTAGGACATACGAGAAATAATGCAAAATTCAAATTCTACACACTTGCAAGAAATGATTCAAAATTCTGCAGATTTGCCAAAAATGATACAAATTTCTAGACACTTGAAACACCTGAGCTCCGTGCCTTTAGACGCTATTATTTCCAGCTCAAATTTTAGCGGTGACGTGCAAGGGAAATTCCACAACGTAGATGAAATATCAGCTTCGCCTGCGTTTCCTTACAGTCTGGAGAATTCAGGCATACATGAAATTACTCGGCCGGAGTTTCAGGTGAGCGGCTCCAACATAAAATCTTGGTTGAACGAGTGGATCCACTCCAACACAGATTTAAAATGCAAGATTACCCTTGTTTATTAAATTATATCATTTCCAAGAAAGAAATTCTATGCAAATGCTTTTTACAGCTAACACTCGACGCCTAGCAGATTTCCTAAGGCATTTAAATTCGGAAAATGAATGTGACGTGGATGCTCTAGGACGTCTAACTTGTACTGAAATTTATTAGTTGACTTCCATGCTCTTTTCGTTTCATAAAGTTGGTAACTGTACTTTTATTATACGTTGACAAATAGATACATCTATTCAGGGAGCAGTTTAAACAGCTTGCAATTTCTTTTTAGAAAAAAATTATAGCATTTTGTTCTCGTATATACAGATTTTTTATACGCAAAGGTGCTATCTAAAAAAGGCTTAAATTTTCTTTAAATAATATGCAAGATTGATCATAGTAACTGAGTCACACATAAAATCATGTAAAAAAAGTTTAAAAATAAAATGTAAGTTTTAAGAAACAATGGTTAAAGAAAATACTTGAATTTTGAACCTTGTTCAAAATTTTGAAACTTGATGATAAAGTCAAATTTTGTTGTGTTACGACATCGTATTAACAGCACATTATTGATACGATGTTGCTTCTCATGCTACATCATTGTTGATACGATGTGTATGTGTGCACCCATATAAATATATGACACTTGGGTGCACCATCCAACAACTTTTCATTCAATACCTTATGGAAACTCTTGCAATTTGTTTTCATAATTAGCAATAGAGAGTGAATGCTTGTAGTGTGATGTGTGATAGTTGAACAGTGTCTTTATTCAAACAACTTGTGATAGCAATAAAGATCAGGACTATTTTTCATCATTGCAACATTTCTTTAGTTTCTTTTATTTACTTAGCATCATTTTCACTATTTACTAGTTAATACTTTACTTTCTCAAGCACTCTATTTTGACTTGCACATTATTAAAGCAAAATGGGTAGGACTGATTTCGAGCGCTTAAGTGTAGTCATTTGGTAAGTCCCAGTAGTGGTTTCACTTGATTCACTCAGTAGTGAACTCACTTGACAACCTAATAATAGTTACATGAGCCCAAGGCGTGTATAGTAAATCAAGAATAGATACTCATTGCTCTAGGCTAAAATAGATTTACATTTTAGTTATTACTTAGATTTAGCACTTAATTCTACTTCACTATGTCTACACTTAGGAGCATTACCAGCCCTACAACATCAGTCATCATATGCCTCACTATAAGTTAAACCATATACTTAGACTTTACTAGCTTGAAGTGGGAAGATAATAATTGAGAACTTAACCTCAATTACTAGCATATCAACCTTGTCCATCCACAAATTATGATCAGGTCACATATGAACACTCATGACTTGTATGATTGGGTGTTGGATTGTTCTCTTGCTCATCATTGGCACCATTGCCGAGAATGTGTCAATGTGCTAAATAATTGATTTCACAAGGTTCATTGTAGCAGGAACCAAAAGCTAATTTCTTTAATCTCTAAATAATTTTAACAAACACACACTTAACCAAGTGTCATACTCACAACATGGCTTCAACTAAAGATCAACCATTACTTGCCAAAGAGATAAAAAGGGGCAATGATAGAGGAGAGTATGCCAATGCAAACAAGAATCTCATACACTTATAATGATCCCTTCTATCCTAATTTTACCTTCATCTTTCCCCAAGATAGATGATTAAGGTGGAGAGACATAGGGCAACATTGTTATGCCTCAAGAGGGTTCCGCACCTATAATGCTTCAAACAACTCTAAGAGGAATGAATTTGAGCCATGTCCAAGAGGGATACCATGTGACCAAACACATGACAAGACACTACCAACCCATAGAGGCACAAGTGCAAAGAGATGCTAGAGAAAAAAAATAGAAAAGCACATGCACATCAAATTCCATTGTATAAAGCCTTACTAACAATTAAATTTTAATTAACGACAACCTAAAATTTTAATTAACAACAACCTAAATAGCATTCCTTCCTTTATGTCTACCTTTTTACTATACCTTTTAATTCAAATTCAAAGAGAATTCGATTTCTATTTTGTATTTCTATTTTGCTGTGCGTTTTAATTCAAATTCAAAACGAATTCAATTCGAGTTGTATTTTGTATTTCTATTCTGTAAACTTTTTTAGTGCACCTCTTTATTAAAGAGAATTCGATTTCTATTTTGTATTTTCATTCTACGAAATGATAACTTGCACTCTGTTTCCATATGGTTAAAAGATAAAATGGACAGTATTAGTGGAATAACAGTAACTTTGTATGTAAGAAAGGCAAATGCCTTCTTCTTCCTCTAGGTACTATAGTAGCCTCTCCGATTTGTAGCACGACGACTACACGTAATTCTTCGCCAAGGGACTGCAATCGGCTCTGTAAGACACGTAATTCCCCTGATTAAACATACTTCAGATCAAGGCAGGACATGATGCAACATCACTTTTGTAAGACACGTAATTCCCCTGATTAAACATACTTCAGATCAAGGCAGGACATGATGCAACATCACTTTTTTAAGACAACATTGTAATGTGACTTTGGAAGGTTCCTCGCTATCCTCTAATTTTTTATGTGCAGCGAACAATAGTTGCATCTAATGTTCGATTTTTGATGTGCAACGGACGATAGTTGCATCTAATGTTCAATGTGCAAGGGAACGATAGTTGCGTCATAGATAGTTGCCAAGGGCCTGAAGGTAAAAGATAAATAGTATGAAAAATCTGCACAACCACAGCCGACTAAGAAGGAAAACTTATCAACGGTAAATTTAAAACAGAAATTGCACTTACTTAAACCATCTTAAATTTATGCTTTTGTTTTTAATTAAGATATTATTTTAACCTTTCAGGCACTATTACTCTTAATCATTGCTACATCAACAATGCTTGATCCTGTGTTTACAAAAGTATTAATGAATGGTAATTAAATTTTTTGAACTTTTTGTGTGAAACAATTATAGAAATTAATAATTGAAATAATATTCAATTTTTTCTAGGTATGAATGTCTGGTGCATTGTCTATCAAGAGATAAAACATAAGTGAACACTTAATTTCTTTTTTGTTGGTTATTCGCTTGTCTTATATTATAGTTTAAATTATATCAATACTAACGATACTTTCTTTTCATTTTCAGAGATAGCATTCAAGTATTCTTTTGACTTTTTTTATTTCCAGAAATATTTTTCAAGTATTCTTTTGACTTTTTTTATTTCCAGAAATATTTTTCACAAGTTCAAAGCAAATTTGATTTATGAATATTGGTTTCAAAGGTTGAATTGTCTAGAAATTAAATATATCATACTTCTATGTTAGATAATAGAATGTGTAAAGAAATCTTTAAAAAATCTTTTAATATGAATTGAGCCATTTGTCAATGTTGATAGACCTAATCCTACTATGTCTTTTGTACTACTTCTTTTGTATTTTCATGTTCTTCCTTTTCCTTCCTTGCACATTTATCATTACCCTTTGCTATTTTACCCATCATTTGGGAGTAAGTTTAACCTTTTATAAAAGTAAATTTCTTCCACGTTGAAAAAACATTATGTCCCATTGTAACCAAAATTTAAGATAAAATCTTTTCTCAGTTTCAATATTATATATGTACTTAAATAGCAATATTATATATGTACTTCCCAATGATAAGTGAGTAACAATACATGAAGGGCAACAATATAGTACCATGTACAAGAACTTGTGAACTTGACCTATATCTTGATGGTATTTAATGCTAAGCCAAAAAAAAAAGCAAAACACACACATCAAACCACTACAAATGTAACCACTCTATATCATCATCAAAACTCACATGACAAATCCAATGCCTACATCTTCATGTCCACTAGTGTATTTTCTCTTCAGAAAGTAGTATTAAAAATGCAATTGGTCTCATTTTGGATTGATTCCTCACTTTTTTCAGCTGTGATAGGAATCAACTTGTGGATTCCATCATCTTTGGCCACTCACCATACATTTTTGGCATCATCAAACTTAGCACCACTATCAAAGTTCCATGTCTCCCAAGGATTACTCAACATAATCAATTGGCAATACATTGCATGCAACAAGATCAATGAAACTAGAAATTCTAAGCTATAGTTTGATGGATTACATTCTCTTAAGCACCCCAACAATCAAAGTATAAATCTACTTACTACTCTTGTAGGATTATCCCTAATAATGCCAATGGCCAAGGATGAATTCATTTCAGTCACATCCTCTATCTTTGAGGCATTAAGTTGACCACTTTGAAAAGCTTGATTTGATGATTCCTCCTCCCCTATGGTTTAAACTTCTTTTTCCTTGATGACCTTTCGAAGAGAACACTCTCACTACTTGTGCCCCATATCTCCACACAAGCATTGGATCTTAAAAGAATTGTTACCCTTAGAATTTTTGCCTTCCTTACTTCAATTTTACTTCTTGTCTTTATGATCTTCCTCTAGATTTGAATCCCTTGTCAAATTTGGAATCCTTGTCTCTCCCTTCTGCCAATCCCTTACCTTGGCTCCCATAGCCACTAAGTACACAAATTGATGAGCTCAAGTACACAAAAGCCATGAGATCTAGGAAACACCTGCCATCTCCACTCACAAACTCACACCACTCAACAATAGTTGCAAAGCATGAGGCTTCAAAACCCTCTAATTCCTTACTTCCCTAAAGAAATGAAGTCACTCACAAACTCAAGAAGCCAACACAATTGCCCCAGTGAACTCTCAATTGCTTTAATGATGCAACTCTCCCAAGTGACTTTTCATCCCTTTATAGCATTGTGTTTTTATCACCATTCAATTTACATTTTTATACAATTTTAAAAAGTCCTAGGCAACTTGCTACAAGTCACTCAAGACCAACTCTTTGCCATGACTAGCTACAAGATGCACCCATCTGCAACCAACTCTAACCAAAACCACTATCAATACGAATGTGTTGTAGGTCACAATGCATTGCAATCCATTATAAATGACAGTGACTGCAGCCCACATCCTCCTATGAGTCCCAAACTAGGAAAATTACAAAAATCAATTTAACACACACTGCAATTGGCTACAAGTTGCACCTAGCCAATTGCACCAGCTCACAATCGTAGACTGCATGCAACTAGCTACAAGTCACAACTAGTAGTAGTTGGCTGCCCCAACTCAAAAACTACAATTTGCCTTCAACTCACTTCAAATTAAAACTATGGACTCCCTATGACCACAACAACACAAACATAGGAAATTAAAACTTGGAATGGAAGGTGTTCTTAAACAAATATATACTTGATTTCTCTACCTATCCACATTCTAGACCCAAACAAATCTAGACTTGGTTCATAAACCTAGTAGAGTGCATTGGTTTTCTTAGAATTTTTCTCAAGAAGTAAAAGAACAATGTTTTGAGGTATATGATTAAAAGTTTTCATAATCAACTCATTTGTGATGTTTTGCATATTTATTATGCTGATGTTATAGTTGGGAGGCCTTGGAATGTTGATAATGATGGTAAAGTTGATGCTCATAGATATGTTTAATCTATTGCTAGACATCATGGTGTGTATACTTTAATTCATGTCTCCTAAGCTAGCTGAGGATATTTATTCTTTGAATTCTTTATTAATCCTATTACGTTTAAGAGAATACTAAAAAACGTGAAAACACCTATTTTAGATATGTGGAGAATATTAAAGAACATGAAGAGGCAGATTTTGGATATGTGATCCTCTCTCCTCTTGGTTTTGGTCATATTGAATGCCACTCTCATTTCCCAGTAGCTGTAGATGCCTTTGGAAAATAAATTTCCAAAGGTAACATATTCAAGGGAATACCTTGAAGGCCTTCCTTCAATGAAGAACATTTCACGTTATTCCTAAAAAGAAAGAGAATGATACCAAGTAAATAAGAACTTCACAAGTAGGTGAGTAAACTTATACTAATTGTTTTGAACTAGTTTAGCAGTATATTTGACATACATAATCATGCCATGGAGAGTTATAGACAAAACATAATTTAGGGTTACATAAATAAGACCTCCATTCTGTAGAAGGTTATGAAACAGCAACTGAATTTTTATTTATTGTTCTCTACCCGAATCAAACTTGTGACTCAAGTTATGGATAAAACATAAAATAGTATTACAGGTACATAGAATTTGTAAAATATAAATTAGCATTACAGATTCTGTAATTGGCCTTTTGGCTGAAAAAAGACTTTCTTTATGTGCCTTTTTTGTTGTTTTATCCTCTAAAAATTATAGTGAGGAAACTGAAAACTTTAATCATTGTTCCTTACAAGAATCAAACCTGTGATCTAAGTTATGGATGATGAATAAAATATAAATTAGCATTATAGGTTTGTAGAATTAGTAATTGGCCAAAAGAAGATGTTCTTTATGTGCTTTTCTTATTGTTTTATCCTCTAAAATTTATAGTGAGAAATTAAGAATGTCTATTAATTCAATGGCTGTGAAAAGACTTATCGTTTACATATAAACTTCCTATTCAATGTATGGACGATATATTTGATATATTAGCTACTACTCGGATCTTTTCAAAATTTAATTTGAAAAGTAAATATAACCAAATTAGAATTAGGCTTGGTTATAAATTAAAAACAACCTTTAAATGTCTTGTGTTGTGTTTTGGGTTAAAATGTCATCATCACTTTTCAAACTTTATGCATGATGTATTGAAAAAATTATTTGTCAAATATTGTATTATTTTCTTTAATAACATTTTTGTTGACAACTCTAATGAGAAGGAACACGTTGATCATTTGAAGCTGTGTCAAAATTTGAATGAAAAATTAAGTCTACATATAAGTGACCAAGGTGAAACCTATAATAGAGTGGCATACTCATGTGGCGGATGGATATCTTTTTCTTGCTATAGTAGGCTTATATTTACAATTCATAAAAAATATTAGTGGTATTTCTTTGCATATGCTTTTTTATGAATGCATATCTCAAGAATGTAAATTAATTGTTTTCTTTTTAAAAAATATTAAATGAATAGAGAGAAAAGCAGTGATAAAAATTTCTATGCAATTCTCCTAGCAAACATTGGATGCATTATCTTCTTAAAAGGATGTTTTGCTTATGATTCATCATAAGTTACTTCAATTGTTGAATTGCTAAAAGAAGTTGAGAGCTAAACATCTAAAACAGGTTACTCATCTTCAACAATTCCATTTTGAGCTCAATCAAGAGTGGGAAGAGCAATGTTGTGACAATTGCTACCCAAGGTTAATGAAATTAATCATTTTATGCATTTATATACTAATGGTTTAGGCTAATATTTTTTAATGTGAATTTAGATCCATTTTTTTTTTTGGAAATGCATGATAGAGCCTTCAAGTGATTTGTAACATGGGCAAAACAACTTCACCTTGGTTTCTAAATGTACCCTTTAATATTTTATACATGTTGTGCTTGATACAGAGAGGTTTGCTTGGGAATGGACATCTTCTTGCAAGTGTGCTGGTTCATGGAAAAGCATCCATCCATTTAGAGGTTTTAGACTTATCCTAAAAATTAAGATTCATAAGCTTGTAGTTGATAGGAAGATTCATAGGCTTGCACTTGATAGGTAGTGGCAAAATGCATCTAGTATATCACCCATGAAAATCTTGTATCCCCTAATGCTTTCCAAGCTTCTACAAAAATTTTATATGGTTCAACAACTTTTCCATTGTCCATTGGAGATAAAGGTTGTCTTCACCTCAAAAAAGGAAAATTCACTAACTATACCAAAATTGGATTCTTCTTTAATATCTTCTCTTGAGAATTCTTCATTTAGTAAGTCTTATAAATAAAATTTCCTCCTATTCAATATTAAATTATCTTTTACCAAAATTTTTGCATCTACCTCCTTCATCAATTGGCATTATTAATGTCTTTTATATTTCTTGTTTTTGATTTTTACTAGTTTAATAAGAGTGAATAAGGACTCTAAAATCGATTAGTAAACCTTAGTTTAATAACCAATGCACAAAAGGGCATAAGCCAATGAAGCTTGCTCACCAATCTATTAGGGTCACAACCCTGATGTTTAATCATAGACCTAAATAAGGAAAGATCATATATCTAAATAAGGAAAGACTTTAGTAACTTACTGTAATATTTCTTGTTTGTGATTTTTGCCAAATAGTACATAGATTTTTTTTTTATTCCTTTGGGCATTCAAGTGATGACAATGTTTATGATCTTGTGATGCCATAATAAGGAAAATTAAAGTTTGTAATTCTTCCTTATGGCTTCTGCACATATTCCTATAGGTCAAATGCCAACACCATAGAGACAACACCAAAGAGACATGAAAACAAATAAAGAACTCAACCACATCCTTAATGTCCCAAGACAAGCCATAACAAACTTTTGGAAGTGTATTCTAACCTTAGGTGTTCTAATCCTTGTATCAAAGTAAAATTTAGGAAGCTGCAACCACCAAAGATACAAATGGGACTTCAACAATAGAGTAGTTTTAATCCATACAAAGAAACTCACCTTGCACAAACATCGTTAGAATTGCACAAATCAAAAATGCACTATTTTGTTTCAAAAGTAAAATACAACCTACAGTAGGTACAAAGCATTTGGCAAATTTAAGCAGCCTATTGTTTGGTCCACATTAAATGGTCAAAGCATTGTAAAGCAAACTTTAATTAGAGGTCCAACACCATACTAGACAAACATGACCTCCTATAAGATGGAATCATCACATATTCTAATCAAGCACACCAAATTTAGAAGTTCATATATTTTATGGATCTTTACTTCAATTATTAATATGCATAGACTGTTGATCACGTATTCTAATCAAGCATACCAAATTTAGAAGTCCATAAATTTTATGGATCTTTGCTTCAATTATTAATAATGCATACAATGTGCACAGACTGTTGATCACGTATTCTAATCAAGCACACCAAATTTAGAAGTTCATAAATTTAATGGATCTTTGCTTCAATTATTAATAATGCATACAGTGTGCATGTACTATTGATCAATTAGTTAGCACAAATGTGTTAGGTTCAAAGCCCGGTACTAGTATCTCTTTGAACCCTTTGCACTTACTATGTCATCTGCGTAAGGGCATATCCTAGACAAAAACTTGACATACTCTAACACTACAAACAATAATGCATACACATATAAAAGGCAAAGATGAACTGCTAAATAGCACAACTCTATCATTATCATGATGCAGGTCTTCAACTTTGCATTGTCCAAAAGATTCCTATAGACTTTTGTAGTGTGCTTTAAATGATCACTCACGGCATAGAAAAACAGACGTAATTAGGCAATTTTCAGTTACATTATGTGCTTTCATTTTCACCATGTATCCTCGTTTCTCATTTCTAACTCTTATATTTGTGTTTTTTCTTTTAAAAAAAGAGATGTGCACTTGGCCTATTAGCAGGAGGGGCAGTCAATGTCGGATTTGAAACTATTATAAAATATCAAGATCTTTTTCCGTCTCAACTTGCCAAACTATTGAACAAACAGCTTCTACCTCAGCAGCTTACTAGACATCTGCCTGGGCAGCTTGCTGGACTTCTATTTTGTTCCTTTGCTATTATGTTGATCAGTACTATGAAGAAATCAATAGCAGTATAAAAAAAATAGAAATGAAGCTGATAGAGGGGGAGACATTTTTTCCTGCTATAGAAGATGGTAAGAAATTTTTTTATTTTTAACATTATTTAAAAATTAAATATGCTAATATATCTAATGAACAAACGGTCTTGATCAAACTAAAAGAATTAACCGAGAAGTCTGGAGAGATCATTTCAAAATTTACAAAATGTGTCATATCACTTCTATAAATTTAACAAATTTCATTGATATTTGTCTATCATAATTTTAAAATTATCTATTTGTATTTTTGCAGAGGCCAAATAGAAGGAGAAAACAGAGGACCCGTAATTTTTTTTATTTGATACTGACTTCTGATAAGGGAAAAAACACAGAACATGTTTTTTTTTCTAAAGTGACTTATGATACGAAAAAGAAAAAACAGCAAACGTGTGTTTTGAAAAAAAATTTATAGTTACTTATGATATGTTAAAGGCTTCTGGATTTATAGTGACTTATAATATGTTAAAGGCTTTTAGATTATACAGTTGTGTCATAAGGTTGGGGTGTTCAATGAAGCCCATGGTCCCCGATGAATTATCCCTTTTCTAAAATTTTCTGTCTAAATCTCTGGACCATAACTATAATTTCTAAACATATAGGAACAGGGAACCACAGAACCACTGGGACCAAATTTAGCATTGATACAAAATCTCACAGTTGCAAATACCTTCAATCATAGAAATTAATATAATATAATATACTAGAAACCTTTTTTTCCAAGAGCTTTACTGCCTTGAAAAGAGCTATCTAGACTACTACTCATTTAGAGATCAAAGCTAAATCAAACTCTTTAACATGGTATAAAACTTTTGTACTAATCCTAGTCTTAAAGAAAAAGAAAATCTTTCATTAAAATATCCTAGCCTTAAAGAAAAAGAAACAAAATAAATCATAGACTAACGCTCCTCGCTGAGCAGGTACATTGAAAAAAGCAATCGCTAAAAAGGAAAATTTGCAAAAACACATGGAGCTGAACCCGCAAAACCGAAGAAACACCTACACCTGGAAAATAGATAATATTGGTGTCTTTAGAAATAAATAAATCAGATAAAACTGAGAATAAGGTATTTTGAAATTTTTAGAACTCCAGAAATAATGAAATCATTAAAAGAAATTAAAAAAAATTTCAATTTTCAAAACCTTCAAAAAGATATGAGAAAAATCAACACTTTTCAGTGAGGAACATACCTAGTATGCAATCTCAGGAATTGAAAGCCAGAGGGATCATCAAAATAACAACTTTTTCCATCAGCAACAAGAAAATGAACCTAAAACAAAGCCCAACCCAAGAGCAAGATCCAATCCAAGATCAAGTCTGATAACGGAGGCACCTACAGCAGATCACCAGAGTTGAAGCCTAAAAAAAAACTGAAATCTTAAAGAAAAAATAAGTAACAGGTAACAATCACATCTATAAAAATTTTTTAAATAAAAAGAAATTAATCATCAAAATAAACTGTTTATAAATTGAATAAAATCATGTTAGTAAATCAAAAACTAATTTACAAGAGGAAACCTTTCAAAATAAATTTGAAAAGGCACACATACAAGAGAATATCAAATTTTCCTAGCGGAAAAGAAAAAGAAATCCTTCACAAATTCAGAAAAACAAGAGTAAACCTTTTAAAATAAATTAAAAAAAAGCATACACAAGAATATTTTAAACCAAACAATATTTTTTAAGATTAAAAATATATGTATTTGAAATTTCGTTTTGGGTAAATCGTGATCAGTCTTCATATTTATGAAAATCACCGATACATTTTTTTAACAAGATCGAGATGGTGCAACTTTTGAAAAAGTCAAAAGTCAAACCTCTTGCACTTTTCTGCAAGAAAACAAATCAAACTGAAATCTTGAATAGAAACATGTAAGAAACAGGTATAAAGAATTCTTACAATTAGACAAACAAACGCTGCCCATTTAAAGAGTGTTAGTTTATGATGTCTGTGAATGGACAGTTGTTTCATGGAAAAGCATTTTCATCCATTTAAAGGTTTTAGGTTGAATCCTGAAATTTCGGGTATATAAATGGCAAAATGAGTTCAGCGGACAAAAATTCATCTACTTAATAACCCCACAAATGTTTGATGGTACAAAGTTTCAAAAGATGCTCTAATGATCCACAATGTATTCAAAAAAAGAGAATTTATATATACATGCTTGAAAATCTTTTACGGTGGAATTTCTTAAATCTAACTAAATCAGGAACAACGTGTCAATCAAAGTGGAATACGTTAAATCCAATTAAATCATGAACAACATTCTGTTAAAGAGAAGTCACATAGCTAAACACATCCTTTTTCTATTATGTATTCACTTTCAGAGGCATGTTTGCTGTCAGCAACCTGGACAAAAGCCCAAATTGCACAACGTTAGGAGTTGAACTGATTGCAAAGACACATGCTCCCCTATCACATTTTTGGTGATACTTTCTAGGTCAATCTTGGAAAGAAGAAGGTACATGAACAGGTCCCCTGGACAAGTTGGGTATGCAGCTAGACAACACCGAGGGTTTGAGAGAACATACTAAAATAAGGAAAGCTTAAATACTGTTGAGCAATAATTAGGCAACAAATTGAGCCCCTAATAACTGACAGATAATGCTATGGCAAATCCCCTGTCAAACAAAAATGTAAGTAGTGGACATAGACAAAATGTGATCTTCACTGCCTCTAATATATACAGCACTAGTATACAGTGAAGTTAAAATTTGCAGAACATCCTCACCTTTATTTTACCAATGTCCCACGCTTATGTTGTAGCTTCATTATGGCAATTATCAATAACTCAATTTGTAACACCACGGCACCTAAGCATTACTTATCTAGCCTGATTTTCAATAAGCTCCATTTCCATCCTACCTTCCAACTGATAAGCATATACTTAGTTTGAGAAAACAGCAGTGGACTACCGTTATATGTCTCTTCACTCTCTTTCTTAAAGATCTACATCTAAATTAAAGATATAATTTGAAATTGTTTTATTTTGCATATATATTATTTATTCCTTACATTCTAGCATTAGCATCATTCATTCCTATTCCTAATTTCTACTTATAAATCACAGACTAACCCTCTTCGCTGGGCAGAGGATCTAGATTGAAAAAAATTCAAAATTCCATCGCTAAGAAGCAAAATGTGCAAAAAACCATATGGAGCTTGAGCTGGAGCTGCAGAAACGCCTACAGATTTAAAAAATACATAATGATAAATGACAATAAGGTATATTGAAATTTTCAAAAACTCTACAGATAATCAAATCAATTAATGAAAATCGTTATTAGAAAACCAACCCCGTCCTAATGGCAGAAAACCAAATCGTTATGCGATAGAAAAACTCGTAGCATCCAAGGAGGCCGTTTAAACCTCAACTGTTTTCTTTAAGAAGTAAAGTTGAATGACAACTTTGTGACTCCGCAGTTGTTCAGCGGAATGTAACTTACAACTCGAAGCTCATGGATTTGTAACTTCTTCAAAAACATTTTTGCATTAAAGAAAATTTTTCGTTTTGTAGGTGAGAGGTTACATACTGCGGTCACGCTTAAAGGCACCATTTTATTCTTTTGTAATTCATGAAAGTTGAAAAGACCAGCAATGTCTAATACTTTTTTTAATGATATTTATCTCAAGACAACTTTAAAAAGACTTGACAATGCGTAAGACTTTGTTTAATGTTATGTATCTCTAAGATAACTTTATAATTTAACATTGTCTACTAAGATTCAACCCATAACTTAGCTTGGTAACCACACATGACAACTTCAATTTCACTAGGCAATTTTTTAGGATCATCACCCAAAGACTCAATGCTCATCCCATCAAGGTGGGATCTTAGGAGAGTGGTGGATGAGCAAATGCTTTTTAACTTTTGAGTGGCTTTGCCTAGGCTCAAATCTTTGTCAATATTGTCTACTAACTCCATATCTTTTGATTATTGTTGTGGACTTTCTTTAACATAATTTGCATTATGAGTATTGAAACCCTAAAATAATTATAATATAAGTACATCCCAAGATAAATAGTTTAATTAGAACTTTATAACTTAGCATTGCCTATCAGAATTGAACCCATGATTTGGAGCTTTTAAATCAAGAGTCTTAGCACTAAGCTAATACCATATTGTTCAATAATCTACATTATCATCTGCAAAGAAATATCATTAATGAAATTTCAATTAATGATCAAGGCACGCAATTGCTCAACATGCACTTTACAAATGATTATTTTTTAAAAATGTTTAATAATTTTTAGCAAAAAATCGAATAATTTTTAGCTATAGTGGAGGATTACTACATGTTATTTGGCTCTTGTATCAATGGGTAAAAATCTATTATTTATTACAATGGCAATCTTGATGAGTGGATGACTCCCAAGCCTTGAAAAATCCTGAAAAAAAATTTGCCTTCAAAATTTTAGGAATATATTTTTCTTTTGAGCCTAATCTTACTATTTTGGGGAATTATCTAGTTGATAAAATTGAAAAGAAGTTTGATAAATGTAAAAAAATGTTCAACCTTATTAGCAAAGTTTTAGTTATCAAGCATATGTTTTAATCAACTCATGTTTATTACCCTAGTTATTAGGTTCCTTCTAAAACTTCTTATGTTAGACTTGATTATATTACTACTCAGTTTATTTGGTCTACTAAGTAACATAAAAAAGGTTTTTGTTTCTAAAGTTTCTTAGGATATTTACACTAGTAATAAGAAATATGGAAGACTTAGCTTTATTATTTATTATAACCAAGGTGTTTCTCTTGCAACAAAATTGATTGCATAGTGCATTAATGGAGATGATGTTTGGATGCTCCTTTAAAGAAATAAACTTATGTAAGGAAAACCTAAGAATGATAAACAATTGGTATTCTAGTACCTTTATTCATTGCCTTCTTTTTCCTCAAGTGATGAGTCATGCTTTAGTTAGTCACATAAACACAGTAACATTGAAATAAGGTTAGCTATGTGAACACAAGGGCATTAATGTGGGAATAATAAATGCATATATAAATACACACACCCATCACATTTACGGTCTTGTAGTTTCTTATTGCGAAAGTTAAAATTTATCATTGAATGTTCATAGCATGATCTAAGTGGATGGTCCATAGTCTTATTCGAGCAATTTATGCACCTGAACATATTTCATAATAGTAATAAGATCAAGATCTATTTCACTTCATTACAACACATGACATATTTTAATAATTTTCTTATTTGTAATTTAATTTTATTATTTCTTTAATTTGCATGAACTTAGTTAATTACTTTACATTCCATCACACTTAATTACACTACACGAATACAACCAACTTTGAGCATATATGCATTAAAGTTTTGTAATTCCATTAGAATCCTACTTAGTATGCCCAATAGTGGGCACATGTAGCCCAACATCATTAGTGTATGTTCAAAATATGTACAACAAGTTGGGAATGAATACTCAATGCATAGGATATACTAGATTTATCTATTGCACTTAGATTAAGTTATTTAGAATTTTAATATTTTAATAATATTTTAGCTATGGTCATCATAACATCATTATCATACACCTCAATCACACTTAACTATATGAATAAGCTTGCACAAGTATGATTAGGAAGATATTGACTAATGATCTATCACCTATCTATCTAAATACCTATACTAGTCTAGTCCATGGAATTCAACCAGGTTACATGTGAATGCTTGTAATCTATATGATTAAGCACAGGATCTACTTTGCCATTCATCATTGGCATCGTTGGTGCAGACTTAGTGCTAGTGATTTAGATAATTAGAATCACACAAGGATCATTGTTAGAGCTCAAATGATTTATCATACCAAGATAACATTATTTTACTTGTAACACACTCAATAATTGAAAGATGTCTTCTTCTTGCAATGAAAATTCTCCACTTGCTAATGATTTTGATGTGGACATCAAACAGGCCAAAGCAACATCTCTCCAATGATGGGATCTTTCCCTAGATTTTTGGCATGTTTAAGAGTGTTTTGTGGTCATTTTGATGGCTTTAGGATGTTTTGGGGGCTATGGGGACTTGTTTGAAGATGTCAGGAGGTTCCAAGCCTTAAAATAGGCATCTTTAGCTTTTACCTTGGTAGGATAGACATCTACACTACATATTAGACATCTCTACCAAGATGTCTACTACAAGACGTCTCCTCCAAGATTCCTACTCTAACTTCTACACTTGGGAGAGATGTTTCCTATTTCTCAAAGATGTTGAACATTCAATTAAATGATAAATTGGAGGGAAGATGAAGAGATAATGGGGGAAAAGGTATAAATAGACCTCTTGGGCATTCAATTTGAAGAAGAGAGTCTAAAGAGAGTCTAGCAAGAGAAAGAGAGAGTGTAGGAAGTTGAGAGAAGAGTATAGAGAGAGATAGAATCTTGGCAAGGTGCCTTGATGATCATCCATGTGAGTGTGTGATTGCTTTGATTGAGTGTATGAGAGTTGGATTGAATCTCTTGTCTATCCTTGGAAATTGTGCTTCCTTTTAGCTATAATTTCTCAATTTGACTAAGAATAAAACTTTCATTTTCCTTTTTCTTGTTCAAATTTGTTATTTTGTGACTTTGAGAGAGCTTGGATTGCGGAATCCATGGGAGCTCCTCATCAAATTGGTATCAAAGTAGCTTGGAATTGAAGATAGTTGTATTCAAGTGGATAATTCTCATCTCAATTGCAAAGAATCACTCCAATTTCTCAAACTTGGATGAATTCTCTCTTGCTACTTATTCTATTCATCCTAGGGTTTTAAAATTCCCTTTGATCCCTAAGTTTGTAGTATATTTCAAGAATTGGAAGATAATTGTGGAATTGGACACTCATTAATTTGTAATAGCTAGGGTTTGAAGATCTTATGTTCATTTCTCTTAAGATTGAAGAATTTTTTGTCTCATTTCTTCAACAATGTTTAAAATTTCACCTTATAGAATTTTATGAGAATTACCTTTTAGGTCATTTTCCATTATGCCTTCAAAGTAGAAGAAAATTCAAGATTTTTCAAAAGATATGAAGGAATTAAAGACTAACTTTAAAGATATTTTGAGAAGAATTCAAAGAATATCTTCTAGCCATCAAGGAAAGGAATAAGATGTAAGATCNTTCCCTCTCTTGAAACCTTTGAGGATTGAGCACTCTTTTGCTCAATAAGAGATACTTGAGAACTCATTTTCTCATTGATCTTGCCTTCAACAAATCTTACATCTTATTCCTTTCCTTGATGGCTAGAAGATATTCTTTGAATTCTTCTCAAAATATCTTTAAAGTTAGTCTTTAATTCCTTCATATCTCNAGTGGCAAAGATCAAGGGACTTCTTCAAGGAAGATCAAAGGTAGCACTAGAAGGTATGAAACTCATTCTTTTTACAATTTTTCTATACATTTTGGCAAGGGAAAAGAGATTCTAAGCCAAGTCGAGGCTATCTCATGGGAGATAGGTGAATCTTCTAGCCAACATATGTGGAAGAATGATTGCGTTGATGATGTTTTTGATGAAAATAATGTTAAATCCATGGAGGAGAATTTATCTTTTAAGTTGGTACCTCCAAAATGGGATGAAAAGCTTGTTGATGATTCCTTTGAAGAGGAGAAACCATTGGAATTAGGAACTCCTATTTGGGATCTTGAACCTTCAAGCTTTGAAGAGATTGGGTAGCCATATGTTGAAGATCAAGTTGAATCAAAATTGGATGGGAGAAGCCATGAAGAGGTAAGTAAGTGTGACACAAGAGGCAAGTTGAAATACCTCTACAATTGTAATAATATAATGACACAAGAGTCGTAAACATGTAGATGGATGGTAATTCAAGTGGTTCTAATTGCATACCTCATATATGCCCATTCTTCCAACCTACTAATTCATCCAAATTAACATAAGCATCTATGGTTGTAAACCCCATACCTAGGCACTCCTTGATATCTTTTGAGCCACCTTCAAAACAAAGTACATCAAATGTATAAATTGTCATGTTGACTTATGCAAGTAATGACTAGATTAAGGTAAGTAATTGTCATGACCTAAAAATTTACAAAGGTTTAGTTATTTAATTTAATGCATGTGATTAATTCTTTGATGTTGTTAGATGCATTTCAATAAAGTAGCTCTAAAGTTCTTAGTTAAATCATAGGATTATATTACTATTATTACTATGATTGTTGTTGTTAGTTTCCTACTTAAGTGAATCTAATCTTCTTGTAAAGTATTTTGTTAAAGCTTTGTATCCTTTCTTTTACTACTATTGGAGCTGAGTTATAGATCTACTATATATTTTTTGATTAAATGTTGGAATCCTATTACCCTTGAAAGTTTTTTTTCTTTTTGTTAATTATCCTACACTTACAAGCATTTGTTTATGCATATTTTATTCTTTATGCACATTCAATTATGTATATTAAATCTTTAGTATACAGATTCAGTTATGCCCATTTATGCTTTATTATGCATATCTAGTTCTTCATATTTTATTTTACTATTATGCACATGTAATTATACAACATTGAGAAATTATAGACCCTAAACCTATCCAAATCATATTCATTATTACTTATTATCATTAAATTAGGATTTGAAGTTTATTTTTAATTATAATTAAATATTGCATAAATTAGATTTGTTAAGGAAGTACCTTAAGATGATGTTATACCTAGAATCTAACCTTACCAATATATTTAGGACATTCAAAAATGTTAGTTTCAATCCTTGGTTTACTAGAATTAGAGTTATGGTTCTTGAGATATCACATTTTTAAATTGCTAAAATATTGTAAAAGTTTTGGTATTTGAACTAAGTGATTGTGAAACCTAAAACCTATATAAGATTTTAGCATGCGATTAGGTAGAATGTTTCATAAAGATTTCATAGGTTCAAAAAAATTTAATTTGAAGTTTGAGTGTGTATATTATGAGTGTTAAACACAAGAGTATTAGCTGGAAGAGAAAAATTATGGATAAACTTATAAAAATGTTTATAAAAAAAAGTAAAAAGAGAAAATTTCAGAAAAAGAAAAATTAAAGGTGGTTGAAAATCATGTTCATGTTCAAGATGGTTTATATATTAAACATATGCATTACTGATGAAGTGTCATTTGGCCATGCGTTTACTAGGCCACGTATACGGGACCCCATATATGTGGCCCCATCGATGCATCCTTCCATGCGTCGACGTGGCCCCGTTTACTTGGCACCTATTTTGGCCTATAAATAAGAGGGCCTTCCATCTCATTGGGGCATCTTTCTAGTAGTCATAGCGAAGCCCTTGCATTTTTTTCCCATAGGAGTTAGACTATTTTCCCAAGTGCATGCTCACAGCGTGATACTTGTAATTGTACGACACCTTTATTCGAGTGTGACATACTTGGACGTGCACATGACCAGAAATAAAGATCGAGATTACTTCATCATTACAGAATTCACTTAGTTTTAATTGTTAAATTGTTATTGTTATTTATTTTTTATTAGTTAATATTTCTTTATCATCATTTACTGTTCCTATTGTTAAATGTAGAATGAGTACTACTTAATCACGAGCATTTAAGTGTGACTACTTGGTAACCCAGTAGCGTACCTAGGATCTACGCTTGGTGACCCTAGTAGTAGTCATGCACAAGGTCCAAGATGTATACGGATGATTAAGGAACATATGCTCATTGCACTTAGGTTAACTTAGACTTCATTTCCTATTACTCATTAGTTTAATCAAGATTATTCTCCATTGTCTCTAGGAGTAGCACTAATTTAGGATCACATCATACGCCTCACTATGGACTAAACCATACATGATAGAGCAAATACTAGTCCAGGTGGGAAGATAGTGAACTGCGATCAATGTGTAACTATCTAGATACCACAACTAGCCTATCCATGAAGTTCGACCGGATCGTGCGTGAACGCTCGTATTCGTATGGTTGAGTGTAGGGGTACCTCGCCGCTCATCATTGGCATTGTTGCCGGGGACAGTGCTAGTGATCTAAATTAGTTATATCATACAAGATTTCTATTACAAGTATTAATGATATATCCTTTAGAAAAGAAATTTAATTTAATTTAATTAAGTCACACATAGTTCACAACAATTTCTCTCTCACAAGACTATGACAATGCAACAACTAGTAGGGCAACTCATTGGAGAACCAACAAATTATATGATAATGAAGATGAATTTTGGAGTACCCAATTTGATGTAGGGGTCTCCTATGAGCATCAACGCAAACAACATTGTCCCAAATCACAATTGCATAACATACCTAGTGACGATAAATCCCTACTGGCCACTACAAGCTTAATGGAAATACAAGAGGCTGTTCGAATAGCCCGTAGGCATCGTAAGGAAAGTTGTCTACTCGTGCTTGATTTAAACAACTTTTCCAAGTTTTCAGAAGGCTATGATTCAGATCCACAACAACATTTACAAGCCTTCTACGATGCCTGTACATGGAACAATATTGATAATGGGTGGCAAAAACTTAAGCTCTTTCCTCTGACACTTGTTGGCCACGTGAAAGTATGGTATAGGTCGTTAAAACCAAACTCAATTTGACGTTGGCCAACAATGGTAGAACTTTTCAACGAAAGATATCAAACCTATGTCAGAATGTCAGCCTTGAGGAGACAAATCCAAGAATGGAAACAAGCGCAATATGAACCCTTGGACATGGCCTTAGAAATATATTATGCACTATTAAACAACTGCCCAGGCCATGGGTTCTCTGAGGAGAGGCTAATGTACCATATCATAGATGGGCTCCGTAATGAAACAAGGGAGACCCTAGGGATGTATGCCCAAGGTCAACTGTATGAGCTATGAACCCATCAACTCTAAGAGCTTATTAAGCGGATAGCAAAAGAAGAAGGAGAAATAGCCAAATGGGAGAATGTTGAAACTTCTCAATAGGACCAAAATATTAACTTAACAAGGATCCATGATCATGAAGAGAAGAAATCAACTCACTTCAAGGAGGTGGAATCATCTTTGCCAATCTTGCAATCACTAGATGAAATTGAGGCAAAGATTAATAAGATGATGGATTGGGTACATGAAATATGTGGAGAATATGCCAACATTATTAGAGGAAAGACTATGCCAAATCAAGAAACAGGACAGGACAGCACGCGACAATCGAAACAAAGGGTAGAAGAGAATAAGGATAAGGACTCAACTACCAATCATACGTATCAATGTAACATCTATTTGTACAATCACCCCAAAGACCAATGTCTAGTTTTGTCACATTTACATGAGCATTGGGGAGGAATGTTACATCTAGATTTCGTACAGACATATCAGGTTCAACCACAGGGGCAAAAACCTAATTCGTGGGGGAGGCCACTGCCAACTAGACCATACCCTTTGTATGTCCCAACACCAAATGCTTATTATGTTCAACACCCTGTTTCTCCAACAAGATCATCATCCTCTACCTCACCTCATCATTATCATTCTCCTGAGTACTATCCACCCATGTCCTCTCCAACAAGATCGCCACCTCATGTGCCTTACACTTCTCCTCAACCTCAATATTCTCATACTTCACACCCTTCTACCTCACTGCCAGCTATGCCAAAATATTTTGCACCATAGCACCAACCCGCAAACATTACTTGTGCTGCTACTGTCAATAATAGTGGAGGTTCTTCACAACATCGAAGGTGTCCCTTCTTTAGATGTGACCATCGAAAGGGACACCAAAATTCAGAAACCACTGTATCTACCAACTCAGCACAAATCCAACACTGTGGTGCATCTTCCTCTTCGAACCCAACACCTCATGTTACCTTATCAAGGCCACCACTCAATACTCCAACAACCATGGGGCCTAATGAATATTTCCACATGGGGAGACATGTTGATCCTTGCA
>MNCI01027806.1:395469-425771 GCA_015680685.1 Gnetum montanum | reverse complement strand
GTGACATCTGTAGGTGCTATCATGCAGCTTGGTTGTACTAAGATCCTTGTAAATCTAACGAAAAATGGGAGTAAGAGTATTAAAGGAACCCATAAAAAAAAACACAAAAAAGAAGGAGAGAGCGAGAAGAGAGGAAAAAGAGAATGTGCCAAAGTGACCACACAAAAAGTATGTTGCAAAGAAATTCCAAGTCACTCCTCCCTTGCACAAAATGCCAAGTGATTGTATGCCTTGCTATCATGGTGCTCTTATGGTTGTCCATCATTGGATGAAATGATGCGATGTCATTGATCAGAGGAATGGACTTGATCTTAATCTTGGAATGACAGGTTAATGACACCTTAATCATGCTTTACACGTAGGATTCATTGTGGCCTGAGTCAATTACCTCACATCCCAATCTCTGTAATCCCTTCTTCGATTCATTCCATCTTGCTGTTCATGTATTTGTGACTTGTGTCTTGTATAGCATTGAATTTATACCTCATCACGGTGGTATCGACATGTGTGTGTTTTGTGCATCGGTATAGATTACATTTAACCCTTCTAGTGCCTATGGACATCTTAAGGTGTGGTTATGCAAGGGCATATAGGTTGGAACTTGCTTTGGGGAGGTCCCACTTACGTGAATTTTGTAATTTGTACTTGTTGCATACCACCACATCATCTTATACCCTCCAAGTATTTCATTGCCAAATCTATTCTTTCCATTGTCATTATTTTATCAAATGTTCCTCAAAACCAAGTTCGACATTCAACTTTTGGGGCAACTTCCTTGACAAATTTCTAACTCTAAAATCACACTAAGTAAAGAATGCAACATTTATTAAAGGCAATGAGTAAGGTATGAAATCATTGAAATTTTTTTCAATACCCTTACTAACAATTGATCCTTGTGTGATTATAGATGGCCCCTAGAAGAAGAAAATAAGGAGGACCTTCTCAAGGTATAACCGAATGACCTGGGGGAGGCAAAGGCCAAGGACCTCATGCAGAACATGCAGAGTAGAAGGCAATCATTCAGAATCCATCATGAAATTCTTGTTACTGCATATTCTATCCAAGCAAAGGGAGGAGAGGTCAGGGCCTGAGCCTATGAAGAAGAACAACGACTATTTGTGGCACGGCATGTTAAGGCCAATCAATTGTTCTCGCAGTTGTCGTGTCCATGAAAAGTGCCGACTCCATCAAACATTGGAACATCAGCATGGATGGCTAATAATCCTCAAATAGAAGAGGAGAAACATTAGGTGCTTCTTCAATGGTATCAATCTCAGAAGCTTGATGAACATGACAAAGGAAAGACACCCATGGAGGAGCCATCACTACTAGGAGCCCCATGAGTTCCACAAATTTTATCTTTTGTGTTTGTGTCCAAATTTTTTTAATCCTCCACTGCGGCATGAATAAATTCCTAGTCAGTCAATAAAGTCCATACCTTCCAAATTGTAAGAGGAACTCGAGGACGAGTTTTTACTCAGTCGTGGGGATATGATGAAGTGTTATTTGGCCATGCGTTTACTAGGCCACGTATATGGAACCCCGTATATGCGGCCCTGTCGATGTGACCCCATTGATGCATCCTTCCAAGCATCGACATGGCCCCATTTACACAGCACCTATTTCGGCCTATAAATAAGAGGGCCTTTCGCCTCATTGGGGCATCTTTCTAGTAGTCGTAGCGAAGCCCTTGCATTTTGTTCTGTAGGAGTTAGACTATTTTCCCAAGTGCATGCTCGTAGCGTGATCCTTGTAATTGTACGACACCTTTATTCGAGTGTGACATACTTGGACACGCACATGACCAAAAATAAAGATCAAGATTACTTCATCATTGCAGCATTCACTTAGTTTTAATTGTTAAATTGTTATTGTTATTTATTATTTTCTTAGTTAATATTTCTTTATCATCATTTACTATTCTTATTGTTAAATGTGGAATGAGTATGACTTAATCACGAGCATTTAAGTGTGACTACTTGGTAACCCAGTAGTGTACCTAGGATCTACGCTTGGTGACCCCAGTAGTAGTTGTGCACGAGGTTCAAGATGTGTACGGATGATTAAGGAATGGATGCTCATTGCACTTAGGTTAGCTTAGACTTCATTTCCTATTACTCATTAGTTTAATCAAGATTATTTTCCATTGTCTCTAGGAGTAGCACTAATTTAGGATCACATCATACGCCTCACTCTGGACTGAACCATATGCGACAAAGCAAATACTAGTCCAGGTGGGAAGACAATGAACTACGATCAACGTGTAACTATCTAGATACCATAACTAGCCTGTCCATAGAGTTTGACCGGATCGTGCGTGAACGCTCATATTCGTATGGTTGAGTGTAGGGGTACCTCGCCCCTCATCAATTACATATGTTATATAACACATGTATGTGTTACATGTACATAACACATGTACATTTCCTACACCGCCTCCACATGGGGTTTTCTTCTACCACCTTTTTTAATTTCTTTTTTCGGTTGTTTGGTTTTACCGTCATTTCCTTACCTATGCATTAGGTTTTTTTACAAATAAAAATTATAACTTACCATGTTTTCTTCTTTGACAACTATTATTTATCTTTTCTTCTTCATATTTAAGATGATTTTAGCTTGGTTTCTTTCATTTTAAGCTTGTCTCTTTTGTTTTTTAACATGTATGAAGTCCAAGTGTCATAATACATGTGATGTTTCCCCTTATAAATATATTTTGGCCTTTAAAATGTCTCATTTAAGTTCGGTGAAGGTTTCTAGTGTGTTAGTTCAACATGAAGTACAAATTGATTTTGGTCATCTTGGTAAGATTTTGAAAGACTTGGCAGCACAAGTAAGAAACTTTATTCTACTATCCTATTCATGTCACTCTTCTAGTTTGTTATGAATTTTTTTACACTTTTTTTTTTTGCTTTTTGCTTTATCCTTTTTTCATAATTTTAATTATTATGTTATGCTGAATTTGTGTCATTTTGGGCTTGCTTTTATATGGAAATTGGTATTTTAATTGTGTCTAGAGCATTTTCTATCTTTTGGATAACATCTTGAATTATGTGGAAACTTTTCCCAACTTACTTTGGAGATACTTTATGATTATTTTGGATCAAATCTTGTTATAAACATAATTTTGTGAGAAATTTGTGAAATTTGGGATTTTATGGATTTTTGGCCATTTTGAAAATCTTTTGGATCTTTACAATAAAATAATAATATTTATGGAACCAATTTTGCTGAGTTGGTAGTGGAAGCCATGAATCTTTTAGATGCCCTTGTTTGCATGTACTAGTAGTGTGTTCTTTAGTGGAACCCATCCCACAAAAACAAGGATTTATGGTTTTTTTTTTAATTTGTAAGTTTAGGTAAGGCTTGGAAATTGGCTAAGACCATGGCACTAAGTAGTTGAGTCTAGTGGTATGTAGTGAGGCATAGTCAAGACCTATCCTTCCAATGATACACGTGCCTCAACCGTTGATGATGTTAGTAGTAAGGCTACTATGAAGACCTAATCATGAGTGTCTCATTTGGGATCACAAGTATAATCTAATAATAGTAGCAAGGTTATTCCAAGAGGTGTTGGTATATTATTTTTGTAGTGAGGGTAACCAACAATTAGCTTTCGAAGATGCCTACATAAAATATATACTTTTGGATTTTTGTTAGACAAATTTGTGATATCTTTGGATATTAAATAATTAAAATATATATTATTTGGATTTTTTGATTTTATTTGAATTTTTAAAAAATTTATGGCATTTATGAACTTTGAAACATTTTTGAATATTTAATTGGAAACCTTTACCTAGTCCATATCTTGAGATTTTTGGTTTGGAACCTTTATGCTCCATGAAGAGAGAAATAAAATAATCTTTCTTATTTGAGTTGTTCTAACTTCTCCCATATTTTGATGCAAAGAGGCCAAAGTAGTAAGAGAATTAGTAAAAGAGAAACATGGGATAAAAGGCAAATCAATTTTGTACAATATGAACCCCCCTCTAAACTTGAAAAATAATTTTTGATAGAAACCCTATATACTTTTTGGATACTTGAGCCATGTACTTATTTTTTTGAATAAATAATAAAGTATAACAAATATGAAATTGTTGGCTATGCCATTTGGACCATGAGGTTGCAAGGATCATTTGGTATATTCATTTGAGTGTGCACTATGTGTTTGGAAAAAATTATTTATACCACATTAGATATAATAAACTAGATATAGAAGCTCACTATCTCTTAGCTACAATTCCCATCAAGTATCAGAATGTTAGTAGCAAACTTTGCTTAAGTTCTCATCATCTTAGAATTGAAAGTGGAAGATTGATTTAACTCCTCCAATAAGAGCACATTTGTAGGTTGTGCATATCAAGAGCCCTTGAAGATGAGTTACATGTATTTCTTTCCTGTGCTATGGCTACCCATTTAAAACAATGTTATAATGTTACATAAAAAATCCTATATGATTTGCTTTTGATGCTTCCATTAGTTCTTGGTTAGTTTGTAGAGTCTATCTTTATTTTTCATGAAAATGTAATATCTATCTAATATATCCTATGGATCTTCAGATGTAATAAAGCTTCATTTCATTTCATTTTAATATTTTATTTAATTTGGTAAACTTCTGATGAGTGGCAAGGTACCCCTATGCCCATCCATATGAATCACAGACGTTCACGTGAGGTCTAGTCGAATTCTGTAGACTTTAATTACCAAGTACACTAGAGCTAATAGTGAGTTCATGTTGTCCATTCGTTGTTTTCCCAGTCTCACTTGTGAAATGCAAATGTATGGTTAAGTGCAACTAGGGCATAAGGTTTTTATTATTTTGTGTTTTATCAATTGATTGCCTAAAATAAGAATAAAAGTGAGAGTAACTAAGTGCTAAGTAAACTATTGTCTAATCTAGCCTAACACAAGTAACCATCCCCACTTCTTAGACACATCCTGAACTTTGTGTAAACACTACTAGGTTGTCAAACGCTAATCGTTTCTAAGCTACCAAGTGTCACACATATGTTCGATGGGGTCGTGCTTGTGTATTTTAATCAGTTTCTTAACTAATCAAAATTAATTATTGAATGAATAACATTAATGTAAACTGAATGAAATCACAATATATATAAATGCACAAGAAAGAAAGTCTCAAGTGCTACAAGGTGAATCAAAGAGCTCATCTTTATTGCCAACACAATGGTATGTTCAGGTACATCAATGCTTGAATAAAGATCTAATTACACTTAGACCTCCTGTTTTAGGCACTTGGAAAATATTCTGACTTTCAAATGAACAAACTATAAGAGTTTCACTACTTAATTGCCAAAAACGACCCCTAATCGTGTGCTCGGGGGCTGTATTTATAGACCCGAAGCAACCCTATGATATCAAATGCTTGATATTGCATCTTGGGCCATAATATCACGTACTTGTTATTTTGTACCTGATATTGAAACCACTCTGATATCAAAGCTTTATGAAAAAAATGATTCATCATACCCCCACAGTTGAATGAAAACTCGTCCTCGAGTATAAAAGAAGAGGAACAAGTCCTTTACAAAATATATTAGGAGATATGGAATGTTTTACTTGACATGCAGAATGACACTGAGGAAATAGACAAATATAGAAGTGCCTAAGCATATAACATTACAATTGTGCACAAAATTAGGTGTTCATGACAACAGGAAAGAACACCATTGGATCCCAAGGACATCCAACCCCTCTTGGAAACAGAAGAATGGGGGAGAGGTAGAAGAGATCTAGTGGTCATGAACAATCTCTCATGAGTGATATTGTTGCATCCTCCTTGATGAAGATAGTCCTACTTCTAGTCCATGCTACCCACTACAATCACAAAAAAATTAAGGATTAGTATATAAAGTGTAACACATAGCGGCTAAATACCTTATCCCGTTAGTGATTTTATCTAGCCAAGTTGTGATTGTGATAGATTGATTACTTGATAATGTTAGTGGGAAGATTGACGAATGGGTTAAGTAAGAGAAGCGGTCCATAAAATTCAGAAAAAGCTTAACACAAGGAACACTAGAAAGAGGGTATAGAGATTCACAACAATAAAGAGAAGGAATTCACTAAAAATGGTTATGAAGATGCATACAATTGGATGGCATTGATGGGATAAAATAAAAAGAATTCAATTGTAAAAATGTCTAAGGTTAAAGAACTTAACTTAACCAAACCAAAAGATATGCAAGTGGGTCCTCCCCAAAGCAGGCACAGGCCTTTTATGCCCTTGCATAACTTGAATCCAAGGAGTCCATCGGCACCATGAATGATTAATGGTTACAAAAAGTTAAGTACAAAAACCTAGAAGTAACTAACTGAGAAACCTGACACATCGAACTAGAACATTGAATCAAAGCATGAAACTAGTAGCGAGGTGAAGCATGAAAAGCATAGATGGATGAGAGAGAGAATGAAATGGAGCTCCTCATTATGGTCAGGTAAAGTCCCTTGTGGATTTCATGATAAAATGACTCAGTAGCATCCATCCTTAGTCCAGATCAAAACCAACCACTTTTAGTGACTTCGCATCAACATTCTAAGACCAGTCCATCCCCTAAGATACAAGAATGCTCCCACAAAACAATCACCATTCCAAATTGGAGAGAAAGTAGGAAGTAAGAAAGGGCCTTAGTTAGAGGAGACAAAACAAGTCCCATAACTAGTGCTTGTAGCACTTTTATTTGGTCTAAGTGGTGTGCTTTAAAAATTCCCCCTTTTTTGAATGGAAACCACATCATGCAAAGACCCATGTGTTTTAACATTTACGTTGTCCAAGGGGTGTTCTTTGAATACTCATCTCTCTCTCTCTCTCTCTTTGAATGAGGACCACACCATGCAAGGACTTATTGGACTTCTTGTTGTGGAATGACACAGAATAATGAGAAGCTCGCAAGAACACTCTCACACATAGGAAAATGGAAAAGCATGAAGAATCTCACATCCCTTTGAAGCCACACCCTGTCCAAACCTTTGATTCCTTTCCAATTCTGGAAATTACACGTCATAAATTTATTAAGGTTGCATTAATGAAAAAGGAACTACATGTTTCCAAAACAAGGAAAATAATAGAGTATGTGAATGGGTGGATGATGTGGACTCATTGCCTATTACATGAAAAGAAACCATGTCCCAAGTGTCAGTAACGACATTCAAAGTTAGAAACTAGACATTAACAATCAAATTACAAATGAAACATACCACCATCGAGTAGCACATTACCATCATACCTGATACCTTATTAGGAAAAAGAGTAGAGAAATACATCAAACACAAGAGAATATAAAAGAAAGTAAAAAAGTATTCAATAAATATTAAATATACCAATGATGGTGTAAAATGAAAACTTAGAAAAAATTACAAACCTAAAAAACAAAAAGATGTAAAATAAAGATGTAAAACAAAGAATATGAAAACAAAAAGTTGTAAAACCAAAAATGTGAAACAAGAAAGTCAAAAGATTGAGGAGCCATGTAAAGTGTTAGTATGGGTGGCTATCTCCCCCATGATTAAGTTGGAAGGGGGAGATCTGAAAGATTGAGCGTGGTTGTCCATTTGGTGAGGTGTCTGTTGAGTTGGTTGGCTTGGGCTCATGGAAAGGTTTTAGTTGTTGGGTGTTGTCTAATTATTTTTTTATCTAGGCTATCAAGTTTATAGATAATCATGGCCCCAGATGGAAAAGTCTCATCAATAATGTAAGGCCCTTCCCATAATGTTTGAAATTTGGTTCATTGGGGTATGTGTGTAGGATTCCAATAGAGGACCTTGTCTCTTGGTTGAAACTTGACTTTTCTTATTTTGAGGTTATGGAATTTCTTGTTGAATGCTTTATGCATTTTATTAGATGATAGGGCCATGAACTAATTTTCAACTAGCAAGTTGAGGTTCATTAATTGTTCTTTCTATGCTAGACTTAGATCTATGTCAAGGTCATAGGTTGTAGAGAGTGTACAAAGCTAAAATTGGATGGGTAATGTTGGTAGTTTTCTGTACATGAGCTTATAGGGAGAATAACCTATGGAAAGCTTCGATGTGGAGTGATAAGCCTAAAGGGCATCATTTAATTTGATGCTCTAGTCCCTTCAATAGTTGCTAATGGTGTGGGTTAGAATTTTTTTTATCTCCCGATTAGTGACCTCAGCTTGACCATTGGCTTGAGGGTGATAAGGTGTTGTGAGTTTGTGCTTAACCCCCAAGAACTACATAAGTTTTCAGAAAGTGGCACATATAAAATGAGTTCCATTATTAGAAATTAACGCATGAGGCACACCAAACCTGTTTATGATATTTTGTTGTACAAAGCGAGTAGCAATAGTGGGTGTATAATCGGTGACAACTGATGCTTCTACCCACTTAGTGCAATAGTCAACTGCGACTATGATATATGCCTTTTCATTTGACAAAGGTGTGATGGGATCCATAAAGTCAATTCCCAAAATATTGAATGGCTCAAGAGGCTGAATCCATTGCTGTGGCCCCTTCATTTGAGCTGTCATTCCACCATCCCTCTAACAATGATCACAAGTGTGGATGAACTGGTGTGCATCCTTGAAGATTATTGGCCAGTAATATCTTGCCATGAGGATTTCGATGGCCATGCATCTCCCAGCATAATGGCCCCCACAAGGATGTTCGTGAGCATCCTGAAGAATGCATAGTTGATCCATGTTAAGGACACACTAGCGTACTAGGCCATCGAGATAGACTTTGTAAAGGTTCCCATTAATTTCCATGAAACCTGGTGAAGAAACTATTATTTCTTTCTAGTGTCCAGCTCTTGTGATAGTTCTTACTTAAGTAGGTAAGTGAGGATGGTGTCATACCATTTTGGTTCATTAGGCATTTGTGCATTAATAGCCCTTTCAAGGAGAGATTCGTTAGGGAACTAATCAGATAAGGGACTCTCTTTCTTCTTATTATCCCATCTTAGTCATGATAAGTGATCAATGACCACATTTTCCACACCTTTTTGATTTATCATCATGAGATTGAACTCTTGCAAAATCATGAGCCACTATATGACACAGGGGCTCACCATTCATTTATTCATTAGAAACTAGATGGTGCTATGATTTGTGTGCACATACACTTTATAGCCAAGCACATAGTGCTTGAACTTCTCTAATGTGAACACCACTACCATCAATTCCTTTTCCATGATGGTGTAGTTTAGCTATGCACCTATAATACTTTAGCTTGTGCAGTGAATGTAATATGGATGTTTTTTTATTATCTAGCTACATAAGCACTATCTCCAAAGCATAATTTGATGCATTAGTCATCACATGAAACAACCTAAACCAATTAGATACTTGTAGAATTAGGGTTTCAATAAGCTTTTGCTTTAGTTGTTGAAATGCTATTTCACATGCAAGGATCTAGACAAATGATGCATCTTTCTTTGTTAATTAGACCAATTGCCTGACAATTTTCAAAAAATTATTGATGAAGTGCTAGTAGTAGCTAGTATGTCCAAGGAATGACCAAACTTCTTTAACTATTTTCAGTTGATGGATTATTCCGTGGATGACCCTTATTTTTTTAGGGTCCACCTCGATTCCTACTTTTGAGATTTGGTGTCCCAAGATTGTGCCTTCTTGGACCATAAGATGACTTTTTCGCTAATTGAGCCAAAGGTTTGTTTCAACACATCTCCTTAACACCTACTCAAGATAGTCTAGGACATGCTCGAATGTAGCTCTGTAGGTAGAAATGTCATCCATGAAGACTTCTACCCCACTACCAATTTGTTGTTGGAAAATGCTAAGGACTAATCATTGGAATGTGGCTAGGGCATTACATAGATCGAATGGCATTTGATGGTAAGCAAAAGTCCCCCAAGGACTTGTGAAAGTCATCTTCACCTGGTCCTCTGGTGTAATCTAGATTTGATTATAGCCACTATAACCATCCAGAAAGCTATAATAGCTGTGCCCAAAAATGGTGTTCAGCACTTGTTCAACAAAAGGTAATTGGAAAATGATCTTTGAAAGTTGCCATATTGAGCAATTAGAAGTCAATGAACACCCGCCATTTTTCTCCTTTCTTGGGTACGATCACAAGTGGGCTAACCCACTCACTATTTGCAATAGGGTAGATGAATCCTGCCTTGAGGATTTATTCAATCTCCTCTTTGATAATCTACTTTAATTTGGTATTCAAATGCCATTGTGGCTATTGTTTCAGCTTAATGGTAGGATCAATGTATATTTGGTGTTGGCATATTCTTGGATCTATTCCAGTGAGCTTAGAATATGACTAGGAAAAGGTTGTTGACCATTTCTCCACAACCTTTATCAACATCTTCTTTTGTTTTGTAGCAAGCTTGGCATTAATGATGACTGACCTTCCATTTTTCAAGAACACATACTCCATCCTAGCTGGTAGTGTCTTTAATTCAAGGGGTTCTTGTTTAAAATTGTCAAGAATCTCCAACTCTTCCCAATTGATATCATCATTTACTACTTCGGAGAGCTGGTGATGAACTTGCTTGAGTTCATCTATATTTGCAACGTATTTACACATTAGGCCCTTAGTAGGTTCCATGCACAATGTACTGCTGCTAGAATCAGTTGTTAGTCACTAGGTGCCTTCTTGTTTTATGGCTACCATGGATAGACATCTTTGGATTTCAACTTTAGGTGCACACTACTTTCATGTAGAGATAGATGTTCACTTTACTGACCATAGCTTCTACACATAATGACACCATAAATCGTTGTATGCAATACATGGAACCCTCTTCTTCTTAATCTTTCCAAATTCATTTCTTTAGATATCTTCAATGAAAGATATCTAGTGCTCATTTTGGCATCAATGATGCTTAACCATGACCTTCCCATAATAATTGGGAATATCCCCTTATAGTTCTCCACCTTAATTAGTAGGAAGTTAGTAGGATATGACCACCCACAAATGGTGGTTATGATGGCCTCTACTAGTCCCAATGGAATAGTGATGGATTGGTCTACCAGTTTTAGCCAGATGTTGCTCTTCTTTAAGGGAGGCAGGTTCCACATTATGTACATCTCATGTGAGCTAAGATTAACATCAAAACTAGAGTTAAGAAGATCTTTACAAGGCTCATTATCAGCAATTTGCAAATATACTAGGAGACTTCTAAGACTAGCTAACTTCCTGGCTCAAATCCAATTAGATATTGAATGGGTTAACATTACAGTATGGATTCAAGAGGGATTTTTGTTTGAAGGGGACTTAGATAAAGGTAAGATAGAGGAAGGTGGAGGAGCAGGGTTACCAACCATTGATGTGTCTAAGGGCTTTGGTGGACTATGAGGTCGAAAGAAGGATCTTTTCTTTGATCATGGTTTCAACCCATTTGGTTGGTTAACCTATTGTAGATTAACTACCCTTGTAGCAGTTCTTTGCTGTGGTTGGGTAGGTAATTCACCTTGCATGGATGGAGTAGGTGGTAGCTATGCAAGAGATGGAGGAGTTGGTGCAGGAATAGGAGGAGCATGAAGATAGTAGGTGGCATCTCTCCTTGGATAGGATGGTTGGTATGCTTCAGGAGGGTAGTAGTGAGGTTGGTAGGTTGCAACATGACTAGAGGAGTTCCATGGAGATGAAGGTTGCTAAACATAGTAACCATACGGGTCTAGTTTCTGGTAAGGGTACTACTCTCTTGGAGGTGCCAATGCCCATGATTGTGATTGCTACCACTGCTAGTACAATTCGTAGGGTTGTGGTGGAGTTTCACTTGGATCGTACTGCTGTGGTTGATGGAATTGTTGAGTGTTGCCTTGTGGATAAGGCAATCTTTTGGGTGTTTGCCTTTGTGCAAGTCATGGATGTAAGGCATACATCCCAGATTCTTGCAAGTGTGACACAATTGGGCAACATCCCTTCGGATGTTCATATTGGTAGACGTCACACCCACCATCATCATCTGAGTCACTATCTGCAACCATTTTACCTTTACCCTTAAATATGGCACATTTAGCTTCCTTATGTCTCTGGCACTTATGCTCATCACTTTGCTCCTTGGACTCTTTGGCAATTTTTAAGATAGCTTGAAATCTATTATCCATGGAATCCCATAATTGGTCAAACTTAACCGTGATTTCAGATTATAATTTCTAGAGTGGCATGGTTTTCTAATTAGCCACCTCATCTCTGGTTAATTCATCCTCACTATCATAAAATCAAACCTCATTTTTGTAGATAGAAGGATCCCTATTGTATTCCTCTGCACTTTCTTGATTTCTCAATTCTCCCTCCTCTTGAGCTACCTGCTCAATTAGCTTTTGGATCCGATGAGTGCTTAACTCTGTCAATCTCCCTTGGGCATAGATGCCAATGGTTTTGCTTATTTTAGACTGCAACCATCTTTGATATGGCAAAGTTGGTCAAGCTGAGAGTATCCATGGTTGGGACACCTATGCAATAGAGAGTAGTATCATCCAATAGCGGCATCTAAGGGCTCATGGTTTTCTTGTTTCCACCCTTGGATCTGCTTCCTTAGATTGGACACTAGGGAGTACATTTGATATTTTTCATTGAACAATTCTAACATCGTACTCCACTGCTTGATTGATTTTAGCTCCAAGGATCTGTACCAATTTTCTACTTCCTTAATGAATGTCCTTAGAAATAATTTCAACTTTTGCTAGTTGTTCTTAATATTATGTAAGGCACATGCATCTTGGAAGGCCTAGAGATAATTTTGTGAATCAGCATCGTAGCCTCCCTCAATCTGAGGGATGTTGTTCATGTTTAGCCTCTGTATTCTACTATCCTTTACATGCCTTGTTGGAATCCTCATGACCTCTGCAATATTTAACATGCTTAGAGTGGCAAGTAGAGGTTGATCAAGGCCATGGTGATGGTGCCTACGATGTTCTCTACTAACCCTTCTTTCATGGTGGTGGGTCTCTCTAGATTTTCCATGCCTCTGGTCATGACCATCCCGATGGTCCCTTCTATTGTTCTAGTCCTGTTGGTCACCTCCATCATGATTATGCCCTCCATGGTCATGATCTAAGCCAAATGAAGAAGAATAAGATGATGATGAAGTGGAGGAGGAAGGAGAATTTGCTTCACATTGATGCCTATCATCCTTCCTTCGATGATCACAACCATGATCGTGATCATGGCCTCCTTTTTCTTCCTTATCATGACTTGCTCCACCAAATCCATTTTTGTCATTGGATCCATTCTAACTAGAACCTGGATTATGAATTGTGGATTGCACAGTCTAGTTGAGGGCCGCTTGAACAAATTCAAAGAGAGGAGTATCACCAAAGGAAAAGCCCCCAGAGAAGTGTTCGCCTCCATCTAATGGGTCAAATGGAGGTAGAAAGGTGTTTACCCTTCACAAGCTCATGTTGGTGCTCCAACTAATGATCCCTTAACCTTTGTGCTTCAGTGGGATGATAATCCCTAGAGTTGGGATCTGGCATCTCATACTCTCCATGAAGATGTTGAAGTCTGTGTCATGAGAGCATTAGCTGGAGCATCGCTAGAATAGGTGGCAACACAATGTTACCTTCCATGTTATGCCACCATAGTAATTCATCTTGATGTAAGATGAAGGTGAAGTCTGGTACATACTCATTAGAATGAGAATATACCACTTAGTTTTGTTGATGCACTTTGTCTTCCCTAGGCAGAGATAGACTTCTGTGAGAAGAAGACATTTTATGTTAATGATCTTATACATAGTGTGCGGTTAAGGTTTGATTTAATTGTAATAATACTTTTTTTTTGTAATATTTGACTCTTAGGGTTTGAACAATGAGGTTACTAAGTTTCACTTAGTTTAGATAGTGCACGTAGAACTAAAGTCCCCAGCAATAGTGCCAATGATGAGCGGTGAGGTACCCCTATACCCAACCGTACGAATCACAAGTGTTCACATGTAATCCGATCAAATTTTGCAAACTTTAATTACCGAGTACACTAGAGCTAATAGTGAGTTTGTGTTGTTCATTCATTGTTTTCCCAGTCTCACTTGTGAAATGCAAATGTATGGTTAAGTGCAATTGAGGCATAAGATTTTTATTATTTTGTGTTTTATTAATTGATTGCCTAAAACAAGAATAAAAGTGAGAGTAACTAAGTGCTAAGTAAACTATTGTCTAATCTAGCCTAACACAAGCAATCATCCCCACTTCCTAGACACATCCTGAACTTTGTGTAAACACTACTAGGTTGTCAAACGCTAACCATTTCTGAGCTACCAAGTATCACACGTATGTTTGAAGGGGTTGTGCTTGTGTATTTTAATCAGTTGCTTAATTAATCAAAATTAATTATTGAATGAATAACATTAATGTAAGCTGAATGAAATCACAATATGTATAAACGCATAAGAAAGAAAGTCTCAAGTCCTACAAGGTGAATCAAAGAGCTCATCATTATTACCAACACAATGGTGTGGTCAGGTACATCAATGCTTGAATAAATATCCAATTACACTTAGACCTCCTACTGGGCACTTGGAAAATATTCTAACTTTCAAATGAACAAACTGCAAGAATTTTGCTTCTTGACTGCCAGAAACTTCCCCCAATTTTGTGCTTGGGGGCTATATTTATAGACTTGGAGTAACCCTGTGATGTCAAATGCCTGATATTGCATCTTGGGCCATGATATCGCGTACTCGATATTGTGCACTCAATACCACAGCTGCTCCAATATCAGAGCTTTATGAAAAACACGATTCATCAACTTCAAAAATGAATATCTTTATTTTTAGATGTCTAATTAAGGCAAAAGAAGTGTTGTTGGGATTGTTATTTTGTGACTATTTCATAATGTAACTAGTAAAATTTTTTAACATCTACATTTTTGTGGCTATGAAAATCTTTAGTTTTTTCTATTTAAATTTTATTTAATTATGTATGCAAATAATATGAAATTTTGCTACTCTGTATTATTCTACTATATTTATGCTTATAATTAATAATTTTTATTTATTTTATAGCTTCCTTTGAATTAGTAAATTAAGGTTAAATCCATATACTAGGGGTTTTGTAGCATCTATATTAGTTATTTATAGGATTTTATAGATAATTATTTGGGGTGTTTTAGTAACCTTTCTACAAATCTAAGAAGTCCCCTAATTTGCCTACAAAGAATAGGAAATATTCCTGACAAAGCTCTACTGGATTTAGGTTTCGGAGTAAAAAGCTTAAAGAAAATGTACAAAGCTTAGAACATGCCTCCTCTCAAGAACTGCGACATTATGTTAGAGATTATATACCAATCTAACACCATTTCTTTTAGGATTAGTAGAGGACATTGTGACCACTATTAATGGATGGTAATATCCTATTAATTTCTTAGTAATCCACATAGATAACTAGAAGGAGAAGTTTTCCATCATTATAGAAAGGGCTTGGTTAAGTACACTTGATGCCAAGCTTGGAATCATGAACTTGTCATTGGAAATCTCCAAGGAGAATAAACAAGGAGTTGTGAAGAAGAAGTAATTTCCATACATTACATAGAGTGACATAGGGTGCAACTATATTTAGAAAATTTAGACAGTTAGACAAATAACCATTAGAACATGCAAATCATGTGCGAAATTAGTGAGTGGACAAAAGTGCTTGTATATAGAAGCCACTTAACAAGACAACATCCAATGGCTAATGATAAATAAAAGCTACAATTTTACTATGTGCATGGAACCTAAAGAAGCCCTCCCAAGTACCTACATTGATAAATTAGATGAAATGGAGTAGCTCAAATGCCAACTTTTCCATGTAAAAAATTACCAAGTAGAAAAAATGAACTAAGGAAACTTGGAAATTCCTGAAACATCAAAATTAGAGCCTCTTGGACTTAAAAGATTTACTAAAATCTCTTGGGTAGGTGTTTTTAAAAAATGGTAGATTGGTAATTATGAATGCCCAGTTCATAAAGAAACAAAAGTAGAAGTTACTAGTGGTTGTAAAAAAATGGATAAGAACCTTTTCTTAGTCATATGATGAAATAACAAGGATTGATCCTTGCATATGCTAGAATAGAATCTACACAGATCTAGCCATTAAGTTGAAAAGATAGTCGAAGTGGAGACTAAATTCAAAACTAAAGCAAGTTGTCAAAAAGAAGGTTAAAAAGCTCTTAAAAGTTGGATTGCTCTACTTGGTAGTGGATAGTAAGTGAGTAAGTCTACTTGTTATTGTACTAAAGAAGAGTGAATAGTGGAGGATCTACATTGATTTCAAGTTTATGAACATGATAACTTTTAAAGATAATTTCCATTACCATTTATAGACAAAGTGCTGAATACTATTGCAAGTCTCAAATATGACAGCTTTTTGGATGGCTACAATGGCTATATTAAAATTCAAATTGTTTCAAAAAATTAGGCCAAAACTACATTCCCAAGTTCATTGGAACTTTTTCATAAAAAAAGATGTCTTTTAGTGTTAAACCCCTTCTGTAGACATAGAGTATTGCATTATGTTTATGATTTATATGATGTGTATGGTCTTGGTGGAAATGAGTTAGTTTGTTATGATTGTGCTCTTTTTGTTATAATACTTTGGCTTCTATAATATGCTTATGATGCCTTTACATGCTTCACTAATATTATTATATATACTAGTCCTGTGTGATGTGTTAGATAGGTGATGTGGCTAGCAAGGATGTTGGATTAGGGTACAAGAGCAACTATTTGGTATATATTTATGCTTTATGTGTGATTTTGGTATTTACACATTTGAACTATGGTGTTATGTTATGAGATGCTTGGGTGTGATTTTAACATGTGAATGTGTAGTGTGTTTGATATGGATCTTGTATGTTTAAATAGATTGTAATTTGGTGTCCTAATGTGTTTGCTATGCATGTTTGAAGTGTGGAGTATTAATTAAGAAGAAAATAAAATCAATGGGCTTATGAAAATGTTTCTTATTAAAAAACATTAAAAAGAAAAAGTAAGTCAATTTTGTAATCACATGCCACGTTTGAAGAAAAGTAATGTAAAGTACTTTATAAAAAAGACATAGTTTATAAAGCATCATGTTTTTTTTTCAAACGTGACCACCTCAACCATCAATTATTGTGTAGGAAATTGGATTTTCTATTTTTGTAGAAATAGAAACCAATTTTGAACTATTTCTTTCATATTTTTTTTTGAATATTTCATCTCTTGAATTTTGGCCTTAAGGATGGATTTTTCTTTGATCTAAACTTGAAATTAGGATTTCTACAGCCGTGTCTATGTGAGGATAAGATTGGTTTGAAATGAAACATGATCTTGCTAGATTTTTTATGGTTTTATGCTTATTTCAAACTTTCTGATTTAGCAAATTTAATTGGTCATTCTCTTTACGTTTCTCTTATATTTTTATACTAGATTATTTTTATACTAGATTAGTGTATATGTATATGATCATGTAATATGGCCATGTAAAGGGAATAGGATAATGATTAAGTTTGGATGATGAATATTATAGATTGCCTAATTTAGGGTTATGTTTTATGGGTTATGCGTGATATGATATTAATCAAATTGAAGGCTTTGAGACCCATGTAAATTATTTGTGATGTTGTAATGGTTAACGTGGAACCAATATTATGTATTCTGCATATCATTTTAATTTGGGTGCTTTTGGGAAGTTCTATTAGGTCTTATAATGATTAAATATTATTATTTATTATTTTATTAATAAATTTTAAACACACATAACTTTCTCCCTAGGAGTCCAATTGAGGTGAAACTGGTGTTGCTAGGATTGTCTTCTTATGCACTTTCCAATCATGAAATTTTTTTAATCTTTTGACATCTATCATTTTGAAGGTTATAGTAGTGGCCATTTTTACAAAAGTATATGTGGTGAAAGGAGTATGCTAGTAGCAAGAAATTTTCTTATGCCATGTTATGGTGTTGCCTTCATGAAGTGTATGTGATAATTAGGTGTGAATATATTTGGTCATGTTGTATTTGCTCTTGATGTGTTGTGATTATGACATGTGATGGCTTAAGCTAGTCTTAAATTATTGGTACATGTCTTTGCAACAATGCTTGTAATGGTCATTAGCATATGGTGCTAGCATAAGGGTATGGACTGCTTGGTAATGGGGTACCTTAAAAGTAGTTATGAATTAACCCTCATATGATGCATAAGTGAGGCTCTTATCTCAGGCCTCATCTTGAGAGTGGAAGAGCATAGGTTTGTTTGTCCCTATGTGGCATAGGTATGTATGTTCCTATAGCCATTCCTCTAGAAGGCTAGTAGTTGTGAGTCAAAAGTTAATGAATGATACCTTCGATCAAGTAAATAATAGACTAATAAAATACTTGTAGGAAAATGATTTATTATGAGTACTCATGGCAATGTTTCACATGCTACATTAAGTGCAAATATGTTAGCAAACACATGGGTTTTGTGTGTATATTGATATGCCAACCACATGGGTTATGTGTATATGTTGGTACCATGAACACATGGGTTATGTATATGTTAGCATCACTTTTTAAGTCATAGTAATTGTAATATATGTTATGGTTAATCTACAAATGTGTGGTCCAGGCTTTGCTTGATGCTATGATGTGGATAAAAATGCATTGACATGATAGTGGAAGTGCATGTGGTGTGCTGCAATGAATATATGATTGATTTATGTGTGATAATGATTTTGTTTGTGATTGCATGTTAGCTATTTGTTCACTTAAGTAGGGATTATGCTAGTACTATGTGTGATATCATATGTGCATGTGTTACTTAGAGCATGTCCAAGACTAACTATTAATATAAGCTGGTTTGTACTTCATTCCTCTTCTCTAGTGCATCACTTGTTTACTATCTAGCAAAGGAAGTATAAAGGCTTTCCACTTAGTTTTATACTAAATTTTTTTAATTATAAGTGGAGGTTGAAGAGGTGTAGAAGAATACTACAAGAGTTGATGGATTGGTTGATGTATATCTTCATTTCTAATTTTCTATGGATTATCCATACTTGCATGACCCTCATTGTACTTTTATGTATATGATTTTTATTTTTTATATTATGTGAGGGCAATATAGATTTTTGGTTTATGTAGAGATATGAAGTTTTATAAATTGATGTGTATGCTTGATCTTTAGTTTATTATGGATTTTTAGATAGTTTGTTCTTGAGATATATATATTGAATAGTTTATTCTTAATATATTTTCATGCACCACTAGTTCCTATTTTATTATGTTTTTGTTATATTATTGCTAGTGATTCTAGATATCACTTCATCCTAGGTGGATGCGATAGGACAAGGTGTTACATTTGGCCTATGTAATGCTCATGCAACATTTGAATATCTTGTCCTTGGTATCTTCTAGTAGTATATTAGCAATGGTGTGGAAGTCTTCATTGATGACTTCTTCACCTAATTTTTTGATTTCAAGCAAACACTAGACCATTTGAAATAGATAGTAAAGTAGTGTGTAAAAGCCAATCTTAAGCTCATCTCATAGAAAAGCCATCTAATGATCCAATAGGACATTGTTCTTGGATACTAGATATTAGAGAAAGGAATAGAGATAGACCTCGAAAAGATAACAGTGATTCAAGAAATCACACAAAAACCATAGACTATAAAAGATTTCATATACTTGTACACATAGATTCATTGAAAACTTCTAAAAAATTGTTAAAGAATTAGTGAAGAATGATGTAGTGTACAAATGAACCATGAAATGTGATTGTGCATTTGAGCTTTTGAAATAGAAGCTTGTGGAGACTTTGATTTAACAAGCTCCTGATTGGTTAAAGTCTTTTCACATCATAATTAATGCATCCAACTTTGTCTTAGAAGTAGTGTTTACATAATTGGATGATTAAAAATTCCCATATTACATCCATTATATAAGCAAAAGTATTGCAAGTATGCAACTAAACTACATCATCATAGAAAAAAAGGTAATGACTATGATGTATGCCTTGGAAAAATTTAGCTACTATGTGCATAGATACCTAGTTTTTGTGCACACTAATCATAGTGTGATATGATTTCTAACAAGCAAGCCAACAGTTATTCTTTGTATCATATGATGGATAGTACTTTTGCAAGATTTTTATATCATAATGATTTATGGAAAAGGAATCAAAAACATTATAGCCAATTACTTAACTTAGTTACAATGGAATAGTAAGGTTGATGAAGAGCCATTGTCTAAGTAATTTACCAATGAGTTGTTATTCACAAAGGAAATAATGATGAAATTTAATGCAGTCAAGTCATGATATGCATACTATCTCATCTACTTGCTTATGAAAAATGTTCCTACTAAATGAGATAGGCATAGAAAACAATACTTTCTATACCAAGTTAAATGCTACATGGAAATAAAATTAGATCAAGGACAAAAATGCAAGGTCTTCATGCTTAGTTACAAGCAAGCTTCAGGAGGAATCATTTTACTATAAACCATCTAATAACTTTGCATTATTGTGTAGAGAAAGCAAAAAGATCCAACCATAAAAATTTTATATATTTTGCTAATTTTCCCAATGCTTATGATTCTATATCTTGAGATAAAATTCAGAAGAGATTGAATAGCACTAACATTCCACAAGATCTTCTTTCTACTACTAAAAAAATCTATGAGATGGTTAACATTCTTGTTGAAGATAAGCTTACTATAGAAGGAACAATTATCAACAGCTCAGTTGGAGGTAAACAAGGCTATTCTTTGTTCCCTATTCTTTTTGGAATATTTATAGATGAATTGAAGGAATGAATGCAAAATACCTCTAATCATGGTATGTTAGTGAATGGATTATTTTTGTACATGCTTCTCTTTACAGATGATGTGGCCTTGATTGCAAAATTAGCTACAAGATTAAATTATTTGTTTCAAATTATTCATGACTGCTACAATCTTTTGGTATGAAAGTTAATATTGATAAGACTAAAATTCTAGTTCTTGCTTCTAGAAATAAAAATTACAATTTTCTCCTTAGAGAAAAATACTTGATATATGTGAATCTTATAAATATTAGGGAGCTGAATTTGATAGTAATTATAATTGGAATACTCTTATTGCTCAAAGGGTTTCAAGTGGCATGTGAGCTTTATTTTCTCTAAGAAATAATTGTAGCATAAAACAAATTTTGGCATGGGATATTTAAAGGAAACTTTTTTGTAGTCTTGTGAAACCTATATTATTATATGGATGTGTTGCCTAGGAACCTTCTCTTTTCACACATAATTGAAAAAAATTCAAGCATGTTCAAAAATAGTTTCTTATATGTAAGTTTCAAGTGAAAATAAAAACTTCTTATATATCTTACTTTTAGAAGCAGATTTGCTTCCTCTTAAAGTTAAAGCTCTTTGTCAATTTATTGCTTATACTCAAAAGTTAAGTCACATGGTGGAAGTTAATTATGCTAAAGAGATAATGAATGCTACACAAGAAAATGGATGGTTGCATTAGGGAAAATTATGGCCTTGGTCTTGGAATATTGTAATAGAGGATCTTCCTATAAATAGAAGATTCTTTCAAAAAACTATAAAAGAAAAAGTTTTGTCTAAAGCTTGATTGAACACGTTAGGGAAAAAGAATTTTTATTTACATTCTTTTAGAGAAGGTTTGTTATCTAGAACTCAAAAGTATCTATTCTTGGCTATTCCTATTCATTTAAGGAATAAAATTGCTAGAGCAAGAATGAGCTCTCATCATTGCCTTATTGAAATAGGTGTTGGATCAATTTACCAAGAGAAGAGCTTAGTTGTAGACTATGTAAATAAAGCATAAAAGATGAATAACATTTTATTTTATTATATCCATATTTGGCTCACATTTGAATGAATTATACTATTAATTATAATCTGTTATTCCTTTCTTTAAAATTGACCCTTTTTTCTTGGGACATTACATCAATGATGTTTTTAACTTTCTTTAAAAATATGTTGAGGCTTTGTAACCATCTAGAAAATCCTTTGTAATTTCTTGAACATAATAAAAATTTCCAGTTTTTAGAATTAGAAGGAAACCTTTATAAAATGTATGTAGATGATTTAGTTCAATAGTATGTTCTAGAAGAAGATCAATTCAGAATTTTCCAAGATGCTCATGAGGAGCTTTGTGGAGGTCACTATGTAAGGAGGATAATGATCATAAAAATTCTCATGATAGGATGCTTTTGGCCCATAATATCAAGGGATGTCCATCTACTTACCAATTCTTATAAAAGATGCCAATGTTACAGTGGGATGACTATAAGGCTTGAGGGTCCTCAACAATGGATCTAACCATTAGAGCCATTTAACATATGAGGGATTGATTTTATGGATCCCATCACATCCATGTCTTTTGAAAAGTTCAACATCATTATTATAGTAAACTGTTACATGAAATGGATGGAGGTTGTAGTAGTAATAGATTATATTATAGTAATAATGATATGATTTTTTCTACAAGTGGTAAATACATTTGATTTTCTAAGGACAATTATTTTTGGCAATGTTACCTTCTTTACATATGCTACTTATAAAAAGTTAATGTGATGCTTGGGAGTAGAACAAAAACTTAAAACACCTTACCACCCTCAACCAATGGTCAAGTTGAAGTAACCAATAGAGAGATTAGACAAATCTTAACTAAGAAAATTAGTAGATATAGAAGGAATTGAAGCATGAAATTCAATGATGCTTTATGGACCTTCCACTTCACTTGGAAAATTTCTATAGGCTATTCCCCTTATGAACTAATGCACAGTAAGCTACTGACACTTCCTATCCAAATCTAGCTATGTACACTTAACAATACTTATGAGCTTAACCTTAACATTAGCCTAGCTTAGAAGGAATAACTCATGAATCTCAACATGCTAGATGAAAATTAGAGAGTAGCACTCATGACAAACAAATTATAGAAGGCCTACACTAAATAATGGCATGATGCTAGAATTTAAGAAGTAGAATTTCAACTTGAATACATGGTTCTTTGTTGAAACCCCACTTATGTACCTCAATATACCAAATTCCAAACATTATTAAAAGGGTCTTACATCATACGGTCTACCTTCACATCTAGCACCATGTAAATATACCATCCTAGTTGCTTGTAGAAACTTATATTATTTGACATGAAATACTTTAAATCATTTAAGGACTTAAGAGTAGCCATGAATTCCAAAGATACCTCCATCACTTCTAAGGTCCATTTCATTTTTCATATCTCAGCCTTTTAACATAGTCATGGAGAAGATACTCATTCAAATTAACACCATGTAAGGACTAAATTCTCACCCTTTTTGTTTTACAATGTTTTGTATGCCTTTTTTTATTTCTTATGAATTTTCATTTTCTTCAAGTCATTTTATGTTTTATGTTATCTTTGGATCTTTTCATAATATTTTTTTTAAAAATTATTGCTTTTGTGCAAAGGTCAACTTTGTTTGGATTTTGTCATACACTATTAGGATATTGGGTCAATAATTATGGAAAGTAGTGATGAGTCAAATTATTAGGCCACATCGATGGAATGCCATTGATGCAACCTTTTCAATGTGGGGTTTGACTCGTTGATGTGTACCCATCGTTGGGGCACCCTATTTTTGCCTATAAATGTGTGCCTACTCATTGCATTTATGGAAATCTTTTCATAGTTGTAGTGAAGTTCTTACAGTTTTTGTATTTGAGAGTAGAATATTTTCTTAGTGACTATAGTAGAAGTCAAAGAGTATATGGATCCTTATTCAAGCACTATTATACTTGAGCACTTTAGTGTGGCTGGTAATAAAGATGAGCATTTTTGATAAATCTTGTGGCACTTGGACTAGATTAATTGTTTCCTTATGCATTTAATATTCATGAAATTTACATTAATGTTTTTAAGTATTAAGTAATATTCGTTAAATAGTAAACATAAGTACAACCACTTCAAGCAGACATATAATGCTTGGTAATTGTAGTAATACTTAACATTTGGTAACTCAGTAGTACTATACATGTTTAGGATGTGTAGAACAAGTGGGAATGGATGCTTATGTTAGGATTAGTTAAGTGTTAGCTAGTTATTAGATTAATTTAGCAATTAAATACTTTATTCTTGATCTTATGAAACTTAAAACATAAAAGATAAAATGATAAAAATCATATGCCTTAGTTACACTTAATCATACATTTGCACTTCACAAGTGGAACTAGAAAGATAATGATTACAATAGTTAGTTTCACCTCCTCGAACTAGTGTACTTAGAAATATAAAGTCTTCAAAATTTGACCAAATCAATGAGTGAATAGTAGTGATTCATATGGTTCAGTGTAGGGTATACTTGCTTCTCATCATTGGTGCTTTAGCTACATGTCCTCTCTAGGACTTAGTGAAAATTATTCAACATCATTGGATTGGAGCTTAAAGTTCCAATCATTCAAATAATAATAATAATTATAAAAAGCACATTGTTATTTTTGTGTAATCTAAAATGTCTTCTTCTCACAGGGATGATGCTATGCCAAATTCAAGCACATATCTAATCAATGGAATGAACGATCAAATTAGCTAGTGCCCCAACAATGCTGAGTGGTATATACTCATCTTGATGAGTATGTGCCTAACTTCACCTTTGTCCTACATCAGAATGAGAAAATGTTGTGGAGGGACATGAAGGGAAACATTGTGTTGCTGCTCAATTGATCAATTTCTACAATGCTTTAGCAAACTATTATGAGGTTGGGCATCTAGGGACTCTATGATGAATGCATTGAGCAGGACCAAGACTCTAGGATTTACCATCTCATTGAGGTACAATGCAAAAGAGATCGACAATAGAAGAGGTGCTATGAAGCTGCGAAGGGAAAATAGTTCAATAAGCCCTTATTCCTATTGGCCAAAAAGACATTGAAGATCCCTTCTTTGGGAGTTCTCATTTCACTAACACTTTTCCCCTTGGTTTTGATGAAGGATGCTTGAACTATAATTTACATTCCACTGTAAGCTATCCTAGTTTAGGTAAGAATGTGTCCCATGATCATGGGGGATCCAAAGGTGAAAGTCATTGCAAGGATGAGGATAAACATCATAATGATGATCTTGGCCGTGATCATCGAAGAGGGGGTTGTAGGAACCATGGCAGTGCTAGTCCTCCTTCCTCTTAACCTTCATCATCCTCTTCTTCCTCCTCTAGCTTTAATTGAAGCTATAGAGGATGTGACCATCATGGAGTGACTGGCAGGATAGAGATGATTGCAGGGCCCACTAGAATAGTCGAGATCAGGAATGTGGGCATTCAAGGAAGGCCCACCATCATGAAAGAAGGGATAACAGAGGGCATCATAGGTATCATGGTCATCACAGAGGCCATGATTATGATGATCCTTTGCTTGAAACTCAAAAGATGCTAAACATCATAGAGGCAGTGAGAATTTTAATGAGGCATGTGAAAGATAGTAAAATAAAACTGTTGGATATGAACAATATCTCCAAGTTTAAAGGAAGATACATCTCAAATCCGGAAAATCATCTTCAAGCCTTTCATGATGCTTGTGTCTTACAGAACATGGAGAATAAATGATACAAGTTAAAGTTGTTCCAAAGGATACTCATTAATGAAGTTGAAAGTTGGTATCGGTTTTTAGAGTTGAAATCAATCCATAGATGGAGTATGATGCTTGAGCTCTTCAACGACAAGTATCAAATGTAATCCCATGTGTTCAATTTGAGAAAGTAGATTCAAGGTTGGAAATAGGGAACACATGAACCCTTGGACATAGCCATGGACATGCATCGATGTCTTGGCCATGATTATTCTCAAAGGGAGCAGATTGGCCATATCATAGATGGGCTCCAAACAAAAGGAGGAGAAATCTTGGAGTCTATGCCTAAGGGAGGCTTTTAGAATTAAGGATTTATCAAATTCAAATGTTGATAGAGTAGGTTACCAAAGAAGAAGGAGAGTTAAGAAAAAGGGAAAATATGGAGGAGTAGAACTAGGATCCTTCCTTTAGAAAAAGAGAAGTCTGGTTTTGTGATAATGAGGAGGAGGCACCACTTGATGAGGTGATGCAACAAAAGACCTTATTGATTAACAAATCTATTTCAAAAATCTTGACCAAGGTAGATAAAATGTGGAACTCTTTAGATGAAAAGTTCCAAACCACTTTGAAAATAGCAGGGGAATCCAAAGAGGAAAGTAGTGATTGTAATCAGAAGAGAAGGAAGGAAGCTAAATGTGCCTACCAAAAGGGTAAGGATAGGGTTGTTTCAGTAGAGGAAGTTGTGGAGTTTGAATCAGATGATGATGGTGGGTGTAACATTTGCCAATATGAACATCCTAAGGGACATTTCCCTATTATGTCACACTTGTAGGCATCTGGGATGTACACTCTAAATTCTAGATTGGCAAGAAGGCAACCAATTAAAAGGTTGCCTTATTCTCAAGGAAACCCAATGTAGTTCAACTAGCAATAAACCTATTATCCAAGTAGAGCTTCACCATAACCTTATGAGTAGTATCATTAGTGGAAATAACCACAGTCGTGAGGGATGCCACTACTAAGGTAGCATTCACAGTTGTGAGGGATGCCACTATCCAGGTAGTATTACCCTTACTGGCAACCTAATCCATATGAGTACTATGTTCAATAGTCCATTTCTTTGCATGACTCTTCTAGTCATGCTTTATTTCAACATCACTACTACCCTCCTAAGTTTTATGGAGCCTAGTCTCCAAGAGGGGAATTCTCATTTCCTCACTATCATTTTCATTATTTTACACATGTCCCTCCATCCTCAACTCAATTACCACTTGCTCCATCAATGCAGGGTGAAATTCTAGCCTAGTAGTAACAATGTAATGCTACTAGGGTTGTTAACTTACAGTTGGCTCCTTAGCTGAGTGGTTTAGAAACCAAATCTTAAAAAAGACCATTCTTTCGAACCAACGATCCTACAAAGTCCCTACAAACTTATGTGGCTTATGGCCCTACTTCTCTCTCATCCTCTACATCCAATCTATTTGAGTTCCCTTCAAACTTAATGCCTCCCAAAGTGCATATCATCATGTTAACCTAAAAAACCATCAAATTTGGGCTACGACATCTCGAATGCAAATTTTTCTAAGTGTTTGGACTACACTCTTCACTATCCTAGAGTGGAGTTAGCCCAGTGGAGAGTGTAGTTAGCTCAAAAACTAATTTTTTGCAATTTTGTATAAGTTTTAGCATGACACAAATTTTTCTAAGTGCTAGGACTACACTCCCCACTACCCCAAAGTGTAGCTAGCCTAGTGGAGAGCATAGTTAGCTCAAAAACCAATTTCTACAGATTTTTCCAAGTGTTGGGCAATTGTAGACTTTTCTAAGTGTTGGGTGACTATAGATTTTTTTAAGTGTTGGGACTAAACTTGCCATTGCCCCATAGCATAGTCAACCTAGTAGAGAGCGTAGTCAAGACAAAAGCCTAGTTTTGCAATTTTTTCCAAGGGTCATTGTGAAGCCACAGGCTGCAAATTTTTTCTAAGTGCTAAGACTACACTCTCCATTGCCTTAGAGCATAGTTAAGTGTAGTCAGCATGATGGTGCAGTTTCAAAAAAATTTTCTAAGTGTTGAGACTATGCTTTCCATTTCCATAAAGCATACTCAGCCTCATGTAGATTGTAGTCAGCACAAAGGCTAGTTTTGTAAGTTTTCCTAAGTGTTAAGCCAGTTGTTGCAAAATTTTCTAAGTGTTGAGACTACACTCTCCACTACCCTAGAGCATAGTCAAGTGTAGTTACCATGAAGACCTAGTTTTGACAAATTTTTTCGAAGTGTTGAGATTATGCTCTTCAGTAGCCTGGAGCATAGTCAATTGGAAGCTAGTTTTTGCAAGTTTTTAACAAGTGCTGGGACTACACTTACCCCTAGTTAAGAGAATAGTTATCATCATATGTAGAGTGTAGTCAGCACATAGCCACATTTTGCAAATTTTTTCAAGTGTTGATCTATGCTCTTCCCTAGTCTAGAGAGTAGTTGAGCGTAGTTAGCTAGAATAGCCTCTAAAGTCATCCACAATGTAGCACTGGAATTCAGATAAGCTCCAATTCACCTCCAATAAGCATAGTTAGCAAAATGCATCTTTTTTGTACTTCCTTTTGTCCCAAAATTATAACTATGCTTGACCCCACTCAAGATAATGGAGAGCATAGTCCCAGAGTGTAGTCTTGAAAGTTGCATTTTTTTAGGTACATTGTGATCATCTCGACACATGTACATGCAATTGGCAGAATAGTCATAGTCTCACACCATATGCAGTTGGAATGCATAGTCTTACACTATACAACACACGTACACAACACAAAATCACTTGCATCAATGGAAAGCATAGTTGGGTGACAGCATAGTCCCAACCATCCGACTGCCATGTGGTAGTCTCTTTGTGTTTCAAAATAATCCTAGGCCTATAAATACCCCCACCATATATGTTTTAGGGGTTGGAAAAAAATTTCAAGTTGGCATTTTGGCATTGGCAAACTTTTGGGTTAGCATTTGATGAAGTTGTAGATGATGCAGCCCCATTGTAGCCTAGTAGAACACCGTAGCCCACAATACACCATGGCGACCAACTTAGTAGGCATAGGCACCATAGTGAGGTCCAGTCTTCACAACCAAACACCTCCGAGACTATGACTACACTCTTCATTGTGTTTTTTATACATCACATATCTTCTCACACCTTCTAGAGTTAACTACACTCAACCCCATTTGGGATGGTGTTTTGTTTCTCTCTCTTGCATTCTTTGCACTTTCTTTGCATTTTTGCTATCTTTAACGCATCCTCACATGAAAACCACACTTGGGTAGTAGTCTCTGTGTGTTGGCACCCTCATTTTCACTGAAACCCTTGACTATGCTTCCCCCCTTAGGCATTCATGACTATGCTCTACATCGTTAACAATGCGAACACTGTTAGAATACTTAGCACCATTTTGCATTAGCATTACAACTAACCATGCGACACTCCAGTTACATCCATCACCCTAGCTGAATCCAGAAAGTCCTTGTTGAATTGAAAAGATCATTTAGAGTACCTTGTCTCCACCTCTAGTAGGCCCTCATGTAGATGTAGGGTTAGGCTATGTGCCTATCAACCCCTCGGTGTTCCAACCGTCGATGTTTTCGATCATTACAAATTTTTGGCACTAGAAGGAGTGCCAAACCACTTTTTTAGACTTCATTATGGTTTTATTGCATGCTCTCTACATTGTAGTTGTCTATCAACTCATCAGTGTAAATTGGACCCCATAGTTGGTCCCCCTGGGACCTTGTGTGGCAACCCAGATCGCATTACTCCACTATTTTTCTAAGTCTTCATTCTCTCAGTGTAGAGAGCATAGTCTATGGAGAGCATAGTTACCTCTCAACATAGAGAGTGTAGTCTCCATAGTTAGCCATTTTTCTACAGTTTCTAGAGTTAGTCATTTTTTTGTAGTTTTCAAACTTAGCCATTTTTCTACAGTTTCTAGAGTTAGCCATTTTTTTGCGGTTTCCAAAGTTAGTTATTTTTTGTAACTAGCAACCCACAACTCTCTCTTTTACCACTTGATCTATGACCATGAATCTAGATCAACCTTTGACATAAGTGTTAGATGCACTTGACACATTTACCATGGTAGGACCAAGGAAATCCCTTAGCAATGAATAATACAACTTTCTATATGCAAAGATCCAAGCAGGGTTACCCCTAGATCACCTCGACATGAAGGAAAAATAGAACTTTGAACTGTTCCACTAGGATAGACGAGAGTATATCCCTTCCTCATTTGACATCAACCCACTCATGAAATCCCACCACCGATTGTTATCCTAGGGCATCCGAGAAAATGAGAATGATGTAGGGAAAAGCTATGAGAAAGCCTTATAGGAGGAAGAAGATAAGTTTGAAGCTCACTTCAAACACAAGAGCCCCTTCCACATCGTCTTCCAACAATTACTCCCCAGTTTGGCCCCCCATTAATTTAGTTCACCCATTCTCCTTGAGATGGTTATAACACTAGCATAACCTTTCTACTTCGTCAGGCTTAGGTTGATGATGAGTGGCGAGATACCCCTACACCCAACCATACGAATACGAGCATGTACGCACGATCCGGTCGAACTCCATAGACTAAATGCCTTAACACCACAAGAAACACTTGGGGTTAATCGTTCGTTGTCTTTCCAGGCTTGCTTGTAAGTGTCACGATGTATGGTTAAGCAAGTCTGAGGTATGTGATTTTTTTGGTATTTTTCGGTTTATCTTCTATGCTATTAGGGAAAAGGGTTGAGAAACTAACTAACTCTAACTAATGTCCTAAGTCTAAATTAACTAGCGTCAGCATCCGTTCCCACTTACCGGACACACCCT
>MNCI01027806.1:360813-389920 GCA_015680685.1 Gnetum montanum | reverse complement strand
GACTGTTTCTATTCGTGAGTCTAAGGAATCCCACATTTGGTCTAAGGAATTTCACTCCCTTCTTGTGAAGGGAGGGATTGCGGTTGTATTCCTTCACATTTTCTCTTTTACGTAGCTCACCCTCTTCCTGTGCTACTTGTTCCAACAAAACTTCAACTTCATGGGCTCTTAATTGGGAGAGTCTCCCTTGGGCGTAAGTCCCAAGAGTTCTTCTCGTTTCATTTCGTAGCCCATCCACGAGGTGGCGAAGTTGATCCCGTTTAGCGTACTCATGGCCCGGGCAACGATGTAGTAGTGTGTAGTAATGGGTCATGGCAGCATCCAAGGATTCATAAGCAACTTGTTTCCAGCCTTGGATCTACTTACGCAAATTGAACACTCTGGAGTACGTTTGATATTTATTGTTGAACAATTCAAGCATCGTACTCCACCTCCTGATGGTTTTCGGTTCTAAGGACCGGTACCAACTCTCTGCTTCTTTAGTGAGTGTCCTAGGGAACAACTTGAGTTTCTACCACTCATTATCTATGTTCTACAAGGCACATTCATTGTGGAATGCCTGTAAATGATGCTGAGGATCAGCGTTGTATCCCCCTTCAAAACGTGGGATATTATTTATGTCCAAACGCTTGATCCTACTATCCTTTAAATGCCTTGTGGGAATCCTAACTACCTCTCTAATATCAAGCATGCTTCGGGTTGCGAATAGGGGTTCGTCATGATCATCTCTTTCATGACGTCTGTGATGTCTACGTGGTGGTTCCCTATTCTCCCTACGTCCTTGCCCTTGTCCTAACTCCTCTCGACCTTCCTGTCGAGGCATTTCATCTCTTTTACCTTTACTCTCCGCGTTATGCTCATGGTGGCTGCGCCCAGATGTGGAAGGAGAGGGTGAATGATGAGATGAAGGAGAAGAAGAAGGGGATCCATCACCATGGTGATGTTTCTTGCCTTCTCTTCGGCTGCTTCGGCCCCGATCGTTGTGACGATCAACGAGTCCGTCATTAGTGTGAGTAGTTGTTCCTGCCGTGAACAGCTGGTGCTCACGGGGATCAGAGCCTGGAATATGTATCGTTGATCTAAGGCCCTGATGCCTAACCTCTTCACTAGAGTGAGGAGGAGGAACATCATTTTCTAAGAAACCCATCGTGAGGGGTTCCTCTTCTCCTATTTCACTAATGACGTGGGGAACCTTGCCCTTCAATAGTGAATGTTGGCTCTCCTGCCTTGCATCCCGAATACGTTGGGCATTTGTGGGATGATAATCCCTTGTGTCATGGTCATCCAAAACGTATTCTGCGAACAGCTCATGCATGCCAATCTGTACCAAGGCACGGAAAAGCATGTTGGGAGCAGAGCGATCTGGGGGTAACACGATGTTACCTTGCATGTCTCTCCACCGCAGTTGCTCATCTTGATGGAAAACAAAGGTAAAATCCGGCACATACTCATCGGGATGAGTATATGTGACTTTGGATTGTTGAGGACATGGTTGATTTCGGTTATGCGTATGATCCTGACTTTCTCCTGTATTGTCCTTAGGTGAGTTGATTGCATGAGAAGAAGCCATTTCTAATGGTGTGCTAATTTTCACCGTTATTTATGTTCTGAATTAACTGATTAACCCTAAGGTTCGTTTTAGGCTCACAACGATGTGAGTGATATCCCTTATGTTCAATTGGCGTAAAAACACTTAGTCCCCGGCAACGGCGCCAATGATGAGTGGCGAGGTACCCCTACACTCAACCATACGAATACGAGCGTGCACGCGCGATCCGGTCGAACTCCGCAGACTAAATGCCTTAACACCACAAGAAACACTTGGGGTTAATCGTTCGTTGTCTTCCCAGGCTTGCTTGTAAGTGTCACGGTGTATGGTTAAGCAAGTCTGAGGTATGTGATTTTTTTGGTATTTTTGGCTTATCTTCTATGCTACCAGGAGAAAGGTTTGAGAAACTAAGCTAACTCTAACTAAACATCTAAGTCTAAATTAACTAGCGTCAGCATCCGTTCCCACTTACCGGACACACCCTGAACTATGCAACTGCAGCTTACCAAACGCTAATCGTTACTGGGATCGCCACACGTAACGCAAGTGCTCGAAGTGGTCGTACTGAGGCACCTATTTAGCCTACGTGTGATAAGCAGCCGATTCCTTAGCCAGCCGTACACACCCGTGGGTGCTCGTAACTAAGTCGTACTTATCACACGATCTAGCCTAGCAATGAGCAGCCGATTCCTCAACTAGCCGTACACATCAGACCCGGGAGTTACCAAGCGCAGAATCCTGGAATACGCTACTGGGTTACCAAGCATCCAATGCTCGTAATTGAGTCGTACTCATGCATTGCGTCAAGCAGCCGATTCCTTGACTAGCCGTACACGTCCGTAGACGCTCGTAATCAAGTCGTACTTGAACGCACTAGGAAAGCAGGAAATAAAGCAATAAATGAAACCACGTGCTGCAAGGTTTATCCAAACAAGTTCGTCTTTATTGCCGTACACAACTTGGGTTCAGGTTACAAGCTGCTCGAATAAAGAGCCGTTCACTCTAGGACTCCTACTGCAGGCACATGGGAAAAATTCTAACTTTGGAGTGATGAATCTGCCAGAGCTTCGCTACTTCTAGCCAGGATTGGGAAATAAGGGGAGTGCCACCTCTTATTTATAGATATGGCGACGGACCGCGATATTGCGTACGCGATATCGCAGGGGAAGACGCAATATCGCGGCACAGTGCATGTCGCGTCTCATTAGTTGACAACTGTAATGGAAATGCATCAAACACAATGCATGTAATACGATGCAATAACTCCATTTAACTTGTCCTTCATGGCATCATCTCAACCTGCCTAGCCATCTTTAGTAGCAACCATCATGTCAACTCAACCACACTTCCACACGAGGCCCATCTCAAGCACCTTACATCTTGCCTATCTCATCAGTGCCCTTGGTGTTAGTCCAACCCATGCATGCATGGCTTCCCCTAGTCACTGCACCCATAGCATAGCCAATGCATCAACCAAATCACGGACTCTATAGCTAGCAAGCTAGCCCTAGGCTGTACAACCAACACAACAAATAGCGCAACCAACACAACCAACTGGTGCATCTCAAAACTTTGATTAGGCATTCTAGATAATCCAAAGTTTAACTAAGGAGGTTAGGTGACTCAAAGCTACTTCCTCCAAAACCATAAAGGTGGTGGACTTTTACTAGGATGATCCCATAAGTCCTACTATCCCACCCCATAACTTTGCCAACTGGGGTCCTGTTGCCTCAACTCACCAAGTACAATGGTGAAGGGGACCCCAATGCATACCTAGTTACATTCAGGTTTGAACGTCTATTATTGCAAGCATGGCCACATGCCATGATATGTGTGTTTGCCATGTCAGTAACTAGCAAAGCCTTAGATTAGTGCCAAGCACTACCCAGAGGTTCTATTTCTTCTCTAGAAGACCTCTTAAGTGAGTATGTGATGTGCTTCAAGTATAACTTGAAGCTAGAAGCAACCTTGGACTAGTTAATGCAAATTAATCAGGGCCCCCTAGAGCTCGTACAAAAGTTTATCCAACATTGGAGCACCTTGTTAAACAAGATTTGAGAGATGATAGCCAAGATGAACCTTTTGGTCATCTCTAAGGGTGTAGTTAATGACTTCATCAAGTCAAAACTATAATACTTAGGCCTTCAATCCCTAAGCTAAGCCTTTTCCTAGATAAAGAACATAGAATATGTAGCACAAGCTAGCAAGGATTTGGCCTATGTGGCCTACAAAAACTAGCATGCGAAGAAGCAAAATGCAATAAATCGGGGGCTGATAGCTAAGCAACCCAAAGCCCTAGCTTACAAAGCCATCAAATTTGCCTCTCTACTGGTGTGGTTTGCTATGGGGTTTTCTCATCCACAAAACTAATTACCAAGATGCCAAGGTGCCAAATGCCAAAAAATGAAAGTGCCAACTACCCCACTAGTGAAAAATAGAATCCAAACCCCCTTGAAACATTGGGGCATAGGGGTATTTATAGGGCTAGGGTTAGCCCAAAATGTGTATTGGGTGCCACGTGGTAGTGCAATAGGTGGGATCACAAGAAAAATTGAGAAAATTTTCTAAGTCCAGAGGTGACCAGGAAAAGTTTGAAAATTTTTCTAACTCTGGCTACTATACTTATCCCATGTTGCATGTGGGACATAGGACACTGGTCAGGGACAAGGCATAACATGGATACTTAGAAGAATCTGGTGAAGACTATAATCCTTGTTCTTACTATGCTGGCTACACTTTGGAGCGTAGCATGAGGGGCAGCCTTAGGAGTTAGAAAATATGCTAAATGCCTCTTCCATGTTGAGCTTGCTTAATAGATCCTTGTCCAACACTTAGGCAAAATTAGGCCCTGAAACTTATGTCAAGCTTGCTATGTTGTGTAGCATAACAGAGCATGACAGCTCACAAGATAGAAAATTTACCAAACTGTTTGTTCCATTCTAAGCACTTTAGATAGACTCTAGCCTCGTACTTGGGTGAACTAGCAACCGGGACATGTTTCAAGTTGGGCAAGCTGGAGAGTGTAGCAAGCATGATAGTCCAAGAGATAGAAAATTTGCTGAGTTGTTTAGTCCATCCCTAGGAACCTTTAACTACTTCTAGCTTGACATTTGTGCAGACTAGCCATGGAAGTGTGTGCTACATTGACTGTGCTAGGGAGCGTAATAGGCAAACTTAGAAAAATTTTGCAAAAGTCAGGACTTGAGGTGTGTTATGCTGTTTATGCTGCAGAGCTTGACACCAGACTTAGAAAAATTTTGCAAAAAGATAATTCTTTAGGTGTGCTACATTGTCTATGTTGTAGAGCTTGATATTAGACTTAGAAAAATTTTGCAAAAAAAAAAAAAAAAAAAAAACAAGTATTTAGGTATGCTACACTATCTATGCTGCAGAGCTTAACACCAGACTTAGAAAAATTTTGCAAAAGAACAAGTCTTCAAGTGTGCTACACTGTCTAGCTTGACACCAGACTTAAAAAATTTTTGTTCAAGTCTTGACACTTAGATAAATTTGTAGAAAGTACCATCATTTTGACACTTTGAAAAATTTTGCAAATCTAGTAGTTGGAGTTGATTACACTCAACACTTAGAAAAATTTGGGCAAAGTGCCACCATTTTGACACTTAGCCAAATTTGTAGTCAAGATGTCGAGACCTAAAATTTTGTGGTGTTTTAGGTGGCAAGTCAAAACCAGTGCAGCAGCCTTTTATGGTCCAAGTGCCTTCTAGAAGTGCAAGGGCCCCTTTGGCCTCCATGAGTTTGAGGCCCCTCTTCATTGTTAGAGCACCACCTCAAGCACCCACGACATCCTTCATGGTCAAGGTTCCATAGCATGTGGCAACAAAAACTACCCAATAGTTGTTTTTCATTAGTATGCCATAACGTGCTACCCCCTTACCTACCTAAAGTTCTGTAGTGGGCAATGCATCAACCCCTTCTTGTCCAAGGGTTAACCCCACTAGCAACATGGGTAGACCCACTAGATGGAAATGCAAGAGGCCCAATGAATGCCTTGCAGATGAAATGGCTAGGCAATAATGAGACCAAAAAGTGCTTGGTCTGCCAAAGCTAGTCCTTGTCTTTGTAATTCCCATGGCCAAAGAAACTGAAAAGGCCATGACTATCAAGTTACAATCGAGCATTGAGGCCCCTAACAGGCCAAGCAAACCAATCCCAAGTCCCCTCCATGAGAGATCTATCTCTTGGCCACATGGAGGAGGTCAAGGCCAACATAACGGCCAATGGCAAGGACTTTGTAGATGCATTAGCCCAAGTCAAGTAAGTGCTAAAAATAAAATAAAATAAAATTTTGAGCTTGTATGACTTGGTCATGATCTCATTTTCCCATTGAGAAGCATTGGCATGGGTGTTTGCCTCCATTCCTATTATGGAGGACATCCCTCTAGATGAGAATGTCATCCATATAGTGATGTTGCCCTTAGCACCATGGGAATGGAGTTCAACATCCTTACCATTTTGTAACAAGGTAATCAAGGTCAACCCAGAGTGAGGGGAGGTCATCACAGCTCCAATGTTTATTATCATATGCATTGAATAATGCAAGATCTATAGAGTGCACATTAATGATGGTGTGACAACAAACTTAATATTGTTCACCATTTTCAACAAGCTAGGCCTTACAGACTAGATCATGCCAACGAAAAACATGTGCCTGAAATCCTTTAATGGATCACACATCACTATTAGGGGCATGATAACCATAGCCTTCATGCTAGTGGAGAAATTCCTCATCACCATAGAATTTACCATCATAAAGGAAATGCCTAGATCTAACTTGATATTGGGTAGGCCATGGCTAACTCAGTTATGAGTTGTTTCCTCTTCAGTCTACTAGGAGATCCACCTTCCAAATGGAGGTGTTCAAGTTATCATCCATAGTGATTACATTGCCCTTTTGGCCATCAATAACATAGATATGAAACAAGGGTTAGGGGTTGATTTTCCTGATAATGCACCTATGGTGGACAATGTAGCACATAAGGCTATCACATCTGAACAAGTTGTGGAAGCTAATAACCTCTCAAAGGATGCTTTGTGGGCACAATCATCCTTCAATGTAGTGTATCCTAGGCCCTACATGCCCCCTAATCCATACCAGATTAGGAAGCAGCCGCATGACCAAGGAACCCTCTTAGCCTAAAACACACTAGGTGCTTGCCTACCCTTTACTGCTATGCACCATGCATTTTTGACTTTTTCTTACATTGCATTTGTTTACTTATTTACATTTAGCTTGATTACTTAGATTACGCATCGCATCTCTTTATTTACACATTTATTTGCTTTGTTTACACACTTATCCACTTAGATTAACACATGAAAAATGTTAAAACCCATAAAAATCATAAAAAACTAAAATTACAAAAATAAAAACTATTATTGTAGTCCACCATGGCCTTAAATTGACATATCTAGCCCACCATGGCCTTAAATTGGCATCCCTGGCCTGCCATGACCTTAAACTAGTATCTACAATTGGGAATGGCTCAAAACTATCAATCCCCTTTCCATGGCTCAAAATGGCCTTAAACTAGTAGTCTACATGACCCAAAATGGTCCAAAACTAGTAACACATGGCTTGGAATGGTCTTAAACTACCATTACAACTTGGAATGACCCTAAAACTACCACTTTTAATTCTATCCCTGTAGTCTACTAAGACATAAAATTGGCACACACATGGCTTGCTAAGGCCTAAAATCAGCACAAGCATGCTTACCTACCTAATGACTAGCATACATACTTAGGCAAACTTTACTGCATTGATTTTTCCATTTGTGCACATTGAATTTGTGAAGCAGTTACTGCTTGATATTTTTCTAGTTGATTTTGTAGGATGTTACAAGAATACAACATGGCTATGCATGAACACACCTAGCATGTAGTGCGACACATTGATCCAAAAAGGTAAGAACTTATCTACCATGGCACTAAAATTGGCACAATAGTCCACTATGACTATAAAATAGCATAGCATGTTAACCATGATGCTAAAATTGGCATAACATTCATCCACTATGATGCTAAAACTAGCATGGCAATCTACTACAACTATAAACTGGCATAGCTCATCCTTGGGTCACGACATTAAATTGGCATAGTAGCTCATCTACTATGATGTTAAACTGGCACAAGAACTCATTTTCTGCAATGTTAAACTAGCATAATAGCTCATCCACCATCTTGCTAAACTGGCACATAGTAGTTTTCCATGATGCTAAACTAGCACATAATAGTTTTCCATGATACTAAATTGGCACACAATAGTTTGCTAGGACTATAAACTAGCACACCATGGTTTGCTAGGATCTTAAAATGGGTTCATAGTCTGCTAGGACCGTAAAATTGTAGTGCGGCCTTTGGAGCACTGGTAGCATCATCGGCCTCATCATTTTACTGATTCTTTAAGCACTTTCCATCAACAAAACCTTTGGAGCACTCACAACATCATCACCCTTGACATTTTTTTTAGATTTTCAAACACTTGTGAGTGGTTTAGCCTTTGGAGCACTCGTAGCATTTTTGTGCCTTGGAATTTTATTTGCATTGTGTGTTTTATGGTTTTCTTGTCTTCTCGAAGGTGTGTTTGTAGGATGACGCCCCAAGGCAATCTTGCAAAGATGCATCTCATCACAGTAGTAAGTCACCACATTGTTCTGATGTACATGATTAGACTAGCTAAGCCTCTCAAGAGTGCACATCCTTACTACTTTGCTATAGCCTACCTACACCCATTCCTATGTCTTCATACTTTTGCATTCCCTTGCATAGTCAAGATTGCAAACGCCTCTGATGCATACATGTTATGACCACATGGCATCCTTTTTCAAGTCAAACTGTAGAACCTAAGGTGGACATAACATAAGTTGTCCCATAGGAGCCTTTGTTGGTTGGTCAAAGCCTAGGAAAATGTAACACAAATCGTCTTGGGGAGGAAACACCTATCCTACAAACACGGTGTGATTTTGCAAACACTGAAGCAAAGCCCATCTTATGGCATGCAGTCCAATTGATGGAAATCATCGTGTAGTTAGCATTTAGTAATGTGCTAAACCCAAATAAAGTTCAACCCAAAAGCAAAAAAGCAAGAAAAAGAAAGAAAGAAAAAGAAAAAGAAAAACCAAAAGGGAAGAAAATACATCTCCAATCAATCTAAAAGCACTACAATTTTGCAACTGGTCAGACCCTACATCCACATTGACTTTCTCATGAGCACTCCGATGAGAGGTCGATGTTTTTAGGGGCAAGTCACTATGATGCCATGGTCACCACCAGCCATGATGTCTTTGCATCCTAACACCCTATTTACATCTTACTTACCCTTTTATCCTTAGCATATTACCTACACCTCTTACTCCTAGAATACCATTGTCCATAGCACTCTTGAGCACAGTGCAATGACACTTGATCAGGTACTAAAGAGTGATGTTGGTGCCAAGCTTGTTGTGGTGTTTTGTAGTTCTTTATTGACATCTCTCAGGCCACTCCTCTAGAAATCAACAAAGAGGGACCAATGAAACACCATCAAATTTGGGTTATGACATATTGAATACAAATTTTTCTAAGTTTCAACACAAGGAAAATTTTTCTAAGTGCTGGGATTACACTCTCCATTGTCCTAGAGTATAGTTAGCCTAGTGGAGAGCATAGTCAACTCAAAAATTAGTTTCTATAGATTTTTCTAAGTGTTAGGACTATGCCCTCCACTACCCCAAAGTTTAGTAAACCCAATAGAGAGTGTAGTGAAGACAAAAGCCCAATTTTACAAATGTTTTCCAAGGATCATCATAAAGCTAAAAGCCTTAGATTTTTTCTAAGTGTTGAAAGTACACTCTTGACTGCCTTAGAGCATAGCCAAGGTGGTACAGTTTTGGCAAAATTTTCTAAGTGTTGAGACTACGTTCTCCACTGCCATAGAGCATAGTCAACATAAAGGCTAGTTTTACAAATTTTTCTAAGTGTCAAGCCAGCCACTGCAGAATTTTCTAAGTGCTAAGACTATGCTCTTTGCTACCTCAGAGCATAGTTAAGCGTATTCAGTATGAAGACCTAGTTTTGACAAATTTTTTCTAAGTGTTGAGACTATGCTCTCCACTAGCCTGGAGCATAGTCAACTGGAAGCTAGTTTTTGCAAGTTTTGACAAGTGCTGGGACTACACTCATCCCTAGTCAGGTGTGTAGTTAGCCACTTATGGAGAGCATAGTTAGCACATAGTCACTTGGGAGGTAGTCTTAGTGTGTTGGTATCCTTTTTTTCATCAAAACCCTTGACTATGCTCCTACTCGGGCACCTATGACTATGCTCTACATTGGTAACACCGTGAACACCACTAGAACACTTAGTACCATTTCACATTAGCATTGTGACTAACCATGCCATACCCTAGTTGCACCCACCACCCCAACTACATCTAGTAAATTCTTGATTCAATTGACAAGACCATTCAAGGCATCCTGTCTCTACCTCTAATAGGCCCTCGTGAAGATGCGGGGTTAGGCTTTGTGCTCGTTAACCCCTTGGTATTGCAGCGATCGACGTTTTCAGTTGTTACATAAGCCATGAAGTAACTAATTGGATAAAGGCTAGTCACCTTGCTAGGAAAAGGTCTAATCCCCTTATTTACCTACATATCATTGGGAATAAGCCTTGGAAAGCTCTTTTGGATTCAAGTTCTAGAGTAAATATGATTTCTCATGAGATGTACCAAGGCTAGAACCTACCTCCACTCAAGAAGAGTAACATTCATCTTGAGTTGGTAGACCACTCCATCACTATTTCCTTGGGACTAGTGGAGGACATTATGACCACCATTTATGGGTGTTCATATCTTATTTATTTCCTAGTGATCCATGTTGACAATTTTAAGGGGAACTTCCCAATCATCATGGAAAGGGCTTGGCTCAGTATTATTGATGCACGATTGGTTATCAAAGATTTTTCCTTGGAGATTTCTAAGTAAAATGAATTTGGAAAAATAGAGAAGCAAAGATTTCCATGCATTGCATATAGTGATATAAGGTGAAATTATGGACCATAAAAAGTACATCAATCATAACATGTAGATAGTGTGTAGATGAAATAGAAATTTATCTTGTATGCAGTAGCCACAAAATAGGAGGGCACCTAGTGGTTGAATGTTCATCTTGAAAGTAGCTTAATAATTTTCATGGAACCAACTAAGAGCCTGATAAGTGTCTATGTTAAAGGCATGGATGAATTGGAGAAAGTCCATCACTAACTCTTTGATGATGAACCTGATGACACTTATTAGGAAGAGTTGAAAATCCCTAAAAGCTTCAAGTAGGGGCCCCTAGAGTTAAAAACTCTACATGACATCATGGAATATGCTTTTCTAAAAAATGGCAAGCTAGTAATAATTAATGTTAATCTTGCTCTTGAACAAAAAGAGAAGCTGTTGAAGGTGGTTAATAAATGGCCAATAGCATTTGCTTTGTCATATCCTAAACTCACTCAGATGCATCCTAGGATATGCCAACATTGCATATATACTACTCCTTCCATAAATCCAAAGAGGTAGCTACAATGACGGTTGAATCCCAAGTTGAAGTAGATCATCAAGGAGGAGATGGAACAACTCCTCAAGGTTAGGTTCATCTATTCCATTGCAGATAATGAGTGGGTTAGCCCACTTGTGATCATGCCAAAGAAAGGTGGCAAGTGGAAGGTCTATATTAACTTTAGGTTGTTGAACATGATGATGTACAAAGATCATTTTTTATTATCATTTGTGGGCTTTGTGTTGGACACTATATTTGGGCATTACTTCTATAGCTTTTTGGATGATTATATTGGCTATAAGCAAGTTTAGATTGCAGTAGAGGATTAGGACAAAATCACATTCATGAGTCCCTAGGGAACTTTTTCATATAGAGAGATGTCATTTGATCTATGCAATTCCTACACAACCTTTCAATGCCTTGTCCTTAGCATCTTTCAATAGTAGATTAGTAGGGGGATGGAAGTCTTCATGGATGACTTCTCCACCTATGGCACTACATTTGAGCAAGCCTTGGATTACCTTGAGCAAGTGTTGAAAAGGTGTGTAGAGATCAATATTTGACTCAATTAGCAAAAGAGCCATTTAATGATTCAAGAACACATTGTCTTAGGGCATAGAATATCACAAGCAAGGATTGAGGTGGACTTGAAGAAAATAAGGATCATCCAAGGAATAACCCACCAATCAAAAACTTTCAAAGCTGTTTGGTCATTCTTTGGTCACACTAGTTACTACCGATGATTCATCGATAATTTCTCTAAGATCACTAAACTATTGGTGTAGCTAACAAAGAAAGATGTTTCATTCATCTAGACTAAGGAATGTGAGAATGCATTCTAGAAACTCAAGAAGAATCTTGTAGAAACTCTAATTCTATGATCACTTGACTAGTCCATACCATTTCACATCATGATAGATGCATCGAACTATGCCTTGGGAGCCATGTTCATGTAGTTGGATGATCAGAAATGTCCATACTACATCCATTGCACAAGCTAAAACATTGTGGGTGCACAGTTGAACTACACCACAACTGAGATAAAATTGATGGTGGTGGTATATGCCTTGGAGAAATTTAGGTACTATGTGCTTGGATACAAGGTTTTCATGTACATAGACCATAGTGCCATCTGCTTCCTAATGAATAAATCCACAGTGAGCCCTCATGTCATACAATGGGTTGTGATCTTATAGGAATTCAATCTCATGATAGTAGATTGAAAGGAAACTAAGAATTGGGTTACTAAACACTTATATTAGTTATGATGGGATAAAAAAAGAAGGAAAGTTTACTTTCTAATCAATTTTCTTATGAACTCCTCTTATTAGTGTAATAAATGAACAAGTGCCTAATGAACCTACATGGTATGATGACATCCTCACTTATCTTCTCACTCAGGAAATGCCACAAGAGTTAGACCATGGGAAGAAATAGTTTCTTCATCAAGCCAAACTTTTCATGGAGATCAATGGACACCTTTAAAAGGTGTGCACTAATGGCCTTATTCGTTGGTGTGTTTTTGATACTGGCTAATTGTGCATCCTCTAGGATGCTCATGAGGGCCCTTGTGGGAACCAATATGCTAAAACATGCACAATCATTAAGATCCTGATGGTAGCATATTATTGACTAACACTTTTGAGGGACATTCACCACTTTGTCTACTCTTGTGATCACTATCAATGTGATGCTGGGATGACTACTCAAATGGAGGGACCTAAATAGTGGGTCTAATCATTAGAGTCCTTTGATATTTGGGGAATTAATTTCATGGGTTTCATCACACCCATGTTGAATGGAAAGGTGTACATCACAATCATTTTTGACTATTGTACAAAATGGACAAAAGTAGTAGTCGTCACCAACTGTACATCTTCCACAACTACTCGGTTTGTACAATAGAATGTTGTAAATAGGTTTGGGGTGCCATGTGGACTAATTTCTAACAATGGTACTCATTTTATAGGCACCACCATTTGAAAGCTAATGCAACACTTAGGGGGTAGAACATAAATTAACAACACCCTACCACCCCCAAGCTAATGGTCAAGTAGAGGTTACCAATAGGGAGATCACAAAGATCTTAATAAGAATAATTAGCAAATATATGAGAGAATACAACATAAAACTTAACAATGCCATTTAGGCTTACTGGTCAACATGGAAACTCCTTGTAGACTACTCTTCATATGAGGTGGTGTATGGAAAACTTTCAACTTTTCCTATCCAATCTAAGCTCCTTACACTTTTAATAGCCTATGATCTTGACCTTAACCTTAGTCTAGCATAGAAAGAGAGACTAATCAACCTTAACGTCCTAGATGAGAATAGATTGGTGGCACTATCTTTGAATGAAGTACACAAGGCATTTAGTAAACAATGCCATGACCTCAAGATTAGAAAAGTCAAATTTCAACCTAGAGATAAGGTCCTTTACTAGAACCCCAAACATGTGCCATAATGTACCAAGTTCCAAACATTGTGAAAAGGACCTTACATCATTTATGAAACTTTTTCTTCTAGGGCCATGTTAATCTACAAACTTGAGAGCCCAAACAAAAGGCTATTAGTCAATATGCAACAAGTAAAATATTTCCATGATCTTAAAAGAGCCAGTGCTAGCAGCACTTCATTAGATGAACACCCACACTCAATTTTTTAGATTTTCCCTTTCCAACTCAGTCATGGGGGAGATGGCCATCCATGCTAATCATTCAAGTGGCTCCTCATTTTTTATATTTTTTTGTTTTACACTTTATTCATTTTTACACCTTTTATTTTACATCACTTTGTGTTTTACAACATCGTTAATATGTTTTATGTTTCTTGAATATTTTCTAATTTCTTTTATATTTTACTTAATTTGATATGTGTTTTTCTTATTCTTCTAATAAATTTCTTTGTTTTTCTTTATTGCCAAGAGGGCATAGTGATGTTGTAGCTATTTGCTAATGGTGGTTTGTACTTAATGTTATTTGATTACTAATGTTTGGATTCTATCTTTTAATTTTGATGATTGAAAACTAAGATAAAGTTTCTTTTTCATGGAATAAGTAGTGAGTCCACATCTTCCACCTATCCATAGAACTCTATGGTGTTCCTAGTTTCACAAATATGAGGTTCCTTTCCTTAATGAAACTTTAATGAACCTATGACCTTGATAGTTTTTAAGCATAGGAAAGATTAAATGGATTGGAAAGGGTGTAACTTCAAGGGGACTTAATGCTCTTTGTACCTTTCTACTCGAGTCCATGAGTGTTTTCATGGATTTATTACCATTCCACTATCAACCAATAATAGGAAGTTAAAGTCTTTGCATGCTGTGGTTCCCACCCAAAAATCCATAAAAACATAAAATCCCAAAAGAATGATGGAAATTCAAATCATGACCCTTAGATAAAATAATAGGCTCTAAGCATTGGTTATGGGACTAGAAAGACATGTTACCCATGCCTGAAGGTCCCCTCTAACTAAGGCCCTTTCTCAATTCTTGCTTCCTTTGTCATCTTAATAAGGAATAGTGTTTGATTTTTGGGAGAATTCTTGTTCTCAAGAGGATGGGTAGGCCTTAGAATATTGATGCAAAGTCATTGAAAGTAATTGGTTTTGATTTGGACTGAGGATGGACTTTATCAAGTCATTTAATGATAAAATCCATAAGGGACTTCATGTGACTATGATTTAGAACTCAATTCCACCTTCTCTCTCATTCACCAATGCTTTCCTCTTTTCACCTCACTACCAGTTTCCATGTCTTGTTCAATGTCTTAGTTTGATTTGTTAAAATTCTTAGGTAGATTCTGCCAGATTAGGTCCTTAACTTTCTATAACCATAATCAATCGCAAGGCTTATGGACTTGGTTTGAGGATTTGCAAGGGCAAAATAAGCTTAAGCTTACTATGGGAAGGACCCACTTGCATGTCTCTTCATTGGGTTAGTTAAGTTTCTTATTCTTAGGCATTTTTGTAAAAAAATATTTTGTGCATCCCATCAATTGCATCTAGCTGTGCACTCCTTAGTGGCATTTTCTCCAACCTAAAACTCCAATTTTTTGAATAATCAAGCTCTCTTCAAGCATTGCATTGTGTTCAAGGCTTTTCTGGCTCTTCAAAGATGGCAATTTCATGCACAAACTCCAATTTTTTGAATTTTTAATTGTGAAAAATTTTCTCAATAGGCTTTGTCGATGGAGGGGATGCATAAATGAGACCCTGTCAATGGGATACCATCGATGCAACACATAAATCCTATAAATACATGCCACACTTTGCCATTTTTCACATTTGAGCCTAGATGAGTGGGGAATTTTTGAACTTTTTAGAGCCTAGAACCTTCTAAGAGCCATAACTTCCTAACCATTTATTCGATAAACTCTATTTTTTAGTCCTACTACTACAAGAGGTAAGCTCTTTATTGTGGCGGTCACAAACCTTAGGTTTTTAATGAATTTTTTTATGAATTTTTTCTAACTCCCACAAAGGTTTAAATAATGAATAACATTAAAATATCAACTTATGAAAGTTAAATCTTTCCAACAAACTTTGGTAACCTTATAAAGTCAAATAATATTAAAATAATCAATCTGCCATGGTTATAACTTAGTTAGAGTGTAACTACCTAATGAGATAAGGTACCTAAAAGTTAAAAGTTGCACATTATATGCTAATCCTTGGTTGTGTTATGACCATAGATGGTACCTAAGGGAAAGCATGCATAGGAGGGAGGACTATCCCAACCAAGGGACAAACAACTAAGAATCGAAAGGGGCCAAGAACAGCCCCAGAAACAAGTATTTGAAACCCATCCAATGGGACCTCTTCAAGAGGACCTCGAAGTGGAATCTATCAGGCAAATTCCTAAAGAAGCAACTATGACTAAAAAATCTTATTGAGATGAGACATCAGAGCTAAGACCAAACCTTGAGGTCACCTTGCTGGAGGCCTACCTTAGGGAAATCACATCCAATGAGGTTCATAAATCTATGCTTCAAGAGCTAAACTTTGGACCCTTCTTAAAGTTTGCTCCTCCAAAAGTTAAAGCTCAATTGCAGAACTCTCCCATGTGGCCCACCATCATTTGTAGTGGAAAGTGGTACATGAAAGAGACATACCTTTTCTAGAGCAATCAATAGGCTAGTTTAATGGTTAAAATAAAGGACATTTATGTGTCCTACTTGGTGAAAGCAATTTATGAGGCCATTAGGTTACCAATGACTAGGGCTAATGTTGCAAAAATTCCAACATAGGCAGATCTAGGCGTTAAGAAAAAATGGACATAGTTGTGTTATGGAGTGGACCGTAAGGAGTTTGGTGTAGTCACCATGGTAGAACATGCATACTTTAAATTTATAACCTTTCACCTCAATCCAACAGTGAGGCCAAGAAAAATCACAACTTTCTCTGCTTGTGCATACATTGTTATAAGTGGTAGATTCCTAGTCAACCTTCCATAACTGATCTATCTTTAGATAGAGAAGAAGTGTTTTAAGAAGAATGAATGTGAAAGAAAGAAACTTCCCTTTTTGTGCCTCATTAGAAAATTATGCAAGAGGGGAGGCATAACTTGCTACACAAATGACATTGTTTGTTGTGCTCCAACTAGCTCTTGGGCAGAAATGATGAAGGAAAAAGTGCTGTAAAGGTGATCCAAGAAGAGGAGCAATAACCACCACCTTGATCACTCACTCATGAGATAACATTGAAGGCCCATGTTGGCATTGAGTGCATGCACAAACTCTGAGAGTAGCTCTTGCACTAGTAGCAACAACAAATAGGGACAAGTGGTGATGCCCCATCTATGTACATAATAGCAATGAGCCACCTCAATGAAGTGGCCCAAACCATAAGTTAGATGGAGAGTGGGGCATCAAGTTTCTTAGCCCAAGGAAAATAGGTGTTTCCAAGGTTAAATCCAAGTTCTTAAGAGGTAACAATGTCTCTCTCGTAATAATAGCAATTCCCAAATATCTTTGGGAATGCTGTTATCTTTTTAGTATGTTTGGAGGAGGGTGAGGGGGCAACTATTCTGTTAATGCAACACCATGGAAAGGAGATGACTACTGAATTTGTTGCTCACAAAGTGGTCAAAGCACTTAATGCACCTATGACATATGTACCAAACATTTCTACACTTAGAGATGTGCAAACATATATAGGAACTCTCAATGATAGATTAAGCATAGCCTAGCATGAGGAATTACTAAGCTAACTGGTGGAAACTAGGAAACTAATTTTAGATATCTTTGATCTTCTAGATACCATCATTGCAACCTAGTAGGAGCTGCTTGAGGCAAGATGAAAATGCATAATCATGGAGGAGCAACTTGAAATAGCCCAAACTAAGAACTAATGCTTCGCTAAGGAAGTTGCTAAATTGATAGCCTACCTCATAGATCCTACATTGCTCAATGAAGCAATAATTTGTGATGAGGCTTTTCAACAGCTTCAGCAGAGACTCAAAGAGGTTGAGAATGCTAAGGAGTTGACAGTCTTTGACCAGTCCTTGGCCAATGCCACAATGTACAACATCCAGAAGGACTTGGTTCAAACTCATTGGAAAAATGAGATCCTAATTGCAGAATATCACCACCTATGGAATGTTGATGCATAGAAGTAGTAGATGTCAAAATTTATCCATCAATAGTAGGAGTAGTCAGCCAAGATGAAAAAAAACTAAGGACGTTGGAAGCAAAGAATAAAAACCTCTTCATGGAGGAAGTCCGTGCCCTATGCTAGAAATCTACAATCAAGGTCACAACCTAAAAAAATAAGGTCCTCAAATTTGTCAGGATGAAAAATCATTACAAGGACCATGTGAAATTGTAGAAGGAAATCAATGAAAAGCACATCTAATTGGCTAAGGCAAAAGTCAATGAGGCCCTCTAGTAGCTCTAGTAAGGAGGTTATGTCTAGCAGCCTATCTTTGATGGGTTGAATACATACAATAAAGTTGAAATTCACATGAAGGAGCCATAGATCAAGAAAATGACAAAGTACATGGAACTTGCCAACCTTTGATATGAAACATGGTGATGTTGACTATCAAAAGGCCATGGTAAGAATTGGAGAAACAAGTGACCAACTTGTGCTTGCTATATGAGGTAGAGTGCAAGCACCATAAAGAGACCAAGTGGAAGCTTGAGATAGCAAATGAAGAACTTAAGGTTCTTAGGGCAAAGCTCACTAATCAAAGATTAACTACTAAGAACTTGGCCAAGAGAATGAATAACTACTAGAAGCAACAGAATGCACTCAGGGCATTCGACATCAAACACAAACAGTTTGCTACCTAGTTTATCAATGTGAAGGAGTTATTCCCTATTCCCTATATAACGTCCTATCTATGGGATATTCCCATTTTGATCCACATTGGTGATTCATCATGGATGGTGAATGATCCCCAGAGTAAGGAGGAGAAGATGAAGGCATTATTGAATGCCTTTCATATTTTTCTAGAAGTTGCAACTACCATAGGATAATCACAACAACCACCTTAATAACCATGTGTGCTCAAAGCAGGAGAAGGTTCTTCGAAACCTCAGGAGCCTTTACTACCTTGGACTATTTGAACTTATTCATTGTCTTCACATTGTTAGAGGAGTTTTATTTGTCATTCTTGTCTTGGTATTCAATTTTATTATCTTAAATACCAAAATTTTGTAGTGATTATAAATCGTACACTTGGGAATTTAGTTTTTATTGTGTTTGTTTTGTATGTTTGTAGTTAGTTAATAATTCCATACCTTTCCAAATTTTGTAAAGAACTCAAGGATGAGTTTTCATTTATTCATGGAGGTATGATGAGTCACATTATTGGGCCACATTAACGAGATGCCATTGATGCAACCCCATTGACGTGACATCATTAATGGGATCTCATCAACGTGATCCTATCGACGTGTTGTTTGACCCATTGATGTGTACTTGTTGATGGGGAACCTTGTTTCTACCTATAAATGTGTGCCTACATACTACATTTATGGTAATATTTTCATAATTGTAGCGAAGTGCTTGCAATTTTTCCATTTGAGAGTTAGAATCTTTTTTAAGTGCTCATAGCAGGAGCCAAAGAGTGTATGGATCTTTATTCGAGCACTATTATACCTGAGCCTTTAATGTGGATGGCAATAAAGATGAGCTTTTCTAATAAACCTTGTAGCACTTGGACTAGATTAATTATTTCCTTATGTATTTAATATTCATGCAATTTACTTTAATTTTTAAGTAATTAATTATTATCTAGTAAATAGTAAACATAAGTATGACCACATTGAGCATACATATAATGCTTCGTAATCCCAGTAACGCTTAACGTTTGGTAATTTAGTAGTGCTATATGTGTTTAGGATGTGTATGGAAACTAGAATGGATGCTTATGTTAGGATTAGTTAAGTATTAGTTAGTTATTAGATTAATTTAGTAATTAAATAGTTTATTCTTGTTCTTAGGAGACTTAAAAGATAAAAGATAAAATGATAAAACTCAAATAACTTAGTTACACTTAACCATACATTTTCACTTCACAAGTGGAACTGGGAAGACAACGATTGCAATGGTTAGTTTCACCTCCTAGAACCAATGTACTTAGAAACCTAAAGGCTTCAAAATTCAATCAAATCATTGAGTGAACACTAGTGATTCATATGTTAGGCGTAGGGTATACTCACTACTCATCAAGTAGTAATATCATGTCTTTCATCCTTCTAGTTCCTAGTAATAAGAGGTCCTTATCATTAAAGTAATGTGGTTCTTATTACATGAAACTAATATTAATCTAGGATCATTATGTTTTGTAGAAAAGGGGAGGACCAAGAGGAAATAAAATAGGATTTGACATCAAGGGAATTTGTTGATTCTTTGGATTTTCTCTATAGATCCTACAACTCCATGTGGTTATGCCATTATTCATGTTTTAATTCTGATGGAAGTGTGTTCTTTAATAAGAGTTATTATCTTACTATGTCATTGGAAAAAAATGGTACTCTTACTTGAAGATAGGTTACTTCTAAGAACCTCAAGGTTTCTTAGACTAATTTCATCATGTGATTGGAAAGACATGTTACCCATGCCTAAATGTACTCCTCTAACCAATGGTTAAGAGTCTTTAAACTAAATTTTCTTATTTGATGAATCATCTTTTGTCAAGCCCTAACATCAGTGTCCAAGATGCATTATCGGATATTTGATATCATAGGATACATGCTAGCCTATAAATACAACACTTGAACACATGATTCATTCATCTTTTCATTAGTTGTTAGCAAAGCTCTTGTAGTTTGCTTTCTCCAAAGTTAGAATATTTTTTAAGTGCCTATAGTAGGAGTCAAAGAAGTGTACAGATCTTTATTCAAGCACTGATGTACCTAAGCATGACAGTGTGAATAATAATAAAGATGAGCTTGTATGATCAAACAATGTTGCACTTGGAATAAATTAATGTTTTTCTTATGCATTTAATATTTATGCAATTTACTTTAATGAATTTTAATTAAGTAATTAATACTGACTAAATAGCAAACATAAGCATGACCACTTCGAGCATACGTTTAATGCTTGGTAACCCCAGTAGCACTTAATGCTTGGCAACCTAGTAGCACTAAAGTGTGTTCAGGATGTGTACGGAAAGTGGGAATAGATGCTTATGCTAGGATTAGATAACTATTAGCTAGTTATTAGATTAAGTAAGCATTCAATTACTTTATTCTTATTATTAGGAAACTTAATTTATAAAAGAAAAAATTAAGTGAAACTAAGAAGACAACGATTGCAATGGTTAGACTCACCTCCTAAAGACTAGTGTACTTAAAGAGATAAAGTCTACAGAATTCAACCAGATCACTTAGTGAACACTAGTGATTTGTATGATTGGGAGTAGGGACTACTTACTACTCATCATTGGCATTGTTTCCAGGGACTTTAGTTAGCTATGTGTGCTATCTAGGACTTAGTGAAAATAATTCAAAATCATTGTAACAAACCTTAAAGTCACAATCATTCTAAATAATAATAATAATTGTAAACACACACTAGTATTTTCTCCTTATCTAAAGCTATATTCTTCTCATAGGGATGATTCTCCACCAAGGTTTGAGCATGCATCCAATTAACAAAGAAATAAATGGTCAAATTTGCCAGTGCCCCAACAATGCAGAGTGATATATACTCATTTTGATGAGTATGTGCCAAACTTCACTTTCATCCTGCTTCAAGATGAACAATTGTGATAAAGGGATATGGAAGTTAACATTGTGTTGCCACTCAATTGATCAGTTTTTGTGATGCTTCAAAAAACTCTTATAAGGTTGAGAATCCAAGGGCTCAATGCTGAATATGTTGTGTAAGATCATGACTATCGAGATTACCATCCTACTAAGGCACAATACAAAAGAGATCAGTAATAGGAGAGGTGCTATGAAGCTTTGAAAGGGAAACAATTCAATAATCCCTTATTCTTGTTGGGCTAAAAAAACAATGAGGATCCCTTATCTAGGGGTTATTAATTCATCAACTATTCTCCCCTTGATTTTGATGAAAGAGGCTTGAACCAAAATTTATAGTCCATTGTAAAAAATCCTAGTTCAGGCAAGAATGGGTCCCATGATCATAGGGGATCCAAAGGTGGGAGTCATGGTAGGGATGAGAACAAGCATCATGATGATGATCATGGTCATGATCACAAAAGAGGGGATGGTAGGCACCATGGTGATGCTAGTTCTCCTTCCTATTCACCTTCATCATCCTCTTCTTCCTCCTTTAGCTCCAACTGAAGCTGCAAAGGACATGACCATGATGGAGGTGATCGATGGGACAAAGATGATCATAGGGTCCACTAGAATAGTTGAGATTAAGGATGTGGGTAATCAAGGGAGGCCCAACATCATGAAAGAAGGGATAGAAGAGGAAATCATGGGCATCATGGCTATCACAAAGGCTATGACCATGATAAGCCTTTTCTTACAACTTGAAACATGTTGAACATCATAGAGGTAGTGAGAATTTCAAGTTGTTGGAAATGAACAATATCCCCAAGTTTAAAGGGGGATACAACTTAGATCTATAGAATTATCTTTAAGCCTTTCACAATGCCTGTGCCTTATAGAATGTGGAAAATGAATGACAAAAGTTAAATCTATTTCCAAGGACATTGATCAAAGAAGGTAGAAGTTGGTACTAGTACTTGGAGTTTGAATCAATTTGCAAATGGAGTACGATGATTGAGCTCTTCAATGACAAGTATCAAATGTACTCCCAAGTGTTCAATTTGAAAAAGAATATACAATGTTAGAAACATGGAACACATGAACCCTTGGATGCAGCCATGAACATGTACTATTATCTCTTGTACTAATGTCATGGCCATGGTTATTCTCAAAGGGAGTAGCTTTTCCATATCATAGATGGGATCTATAGGGAAACATAGAGAACTCTTAGGTTCTCTACCGAATGGAGCCTTTCTAAATTAAGGATCCATCAAATTCAAAGGTTGATAGAATAAATTCCCAAGGAAGAAGGAAAGTTGAGAAAAAGGGAAAATGCAGAGGAGTACAAATGAGACGCTTCCATTAGAAAAAGGGAAGTTCAGTTTTGATAATGAGGAGGAGGCACCACTTGATGAGGTGGTTCAAAGAAAGACCTTGCTGATTCAAAAGTATATTTCTAAAATTTTGGACAAGGTAGAAAAAATTTAGAAATTTTTGAATGAAAAGTCCCAAATCGCTCTGAAAATAGTAGAGGAATCCAAAGAGAAAAATAGTGATCGTGATCGCAAGAGAAGGAAGAAAGCTAAAAATGCCTACTAAAGGGGTAAGGGCAAGGCTACTACAATGGAGGAGGTTGTGAAGTCTAAATCAAATGATGCTGGTGGATGTCATATTTTCCACTATGAAGATCCTAAAGGATGTTGCCCCATTGTGTCACACTTACAAGAGTCTAGGATGTACACTCTAAATTCTAGACTAGCAAGAAGGCAAGCACCCAGAAGGTTGTCCTATCCTCAAGGTAACTCATGGCAATTCCACCAAAAATAAGCCTACTATCTAAGTAGAGCTCAATCACAACCTTATGAGTAGTAACATTAGTGGCAGCACCCATAGTCATGGGGGATGCCACCACCAAGACAATAATACCTTTGTTGGCAACCTAATCCATATGCATACTATGTTTAGCAACCCATTTCTCCATGTGACTCTTCTAGTCACACTTCATTCCATCATTACTACTACCCTCGTGAGTACTAAAGAGCCCAATCTCTAAGATGGAAATCCCCATTTCCTCACTACCCTCCTCATCCTTCTATACATATCCCTCCACCCTCAATTCAATTACCACCTACTCCATCAATGTAGGATGAAATTCCAACCTATCCATATCAACCTACACCATTGATGCATTACTAAGAATCAAAAACCTCTCCTTGGAGATTTCTAAGGAAAATGCATTTAGGAAGATAGAGAAGAAGAGAGTTCCATGCATCACATACAATGACACAAGATGCAACTATGTGCAGAAACTATTATCCATGAAAAGTCCATCCATCATATCATGCATTCAATATGTAGATGTGTCTAAAATTCAAAGGTTCTTGTACCCAGTAGTCACAAAATAGGAGGATAACTAATGGTTGATAGTTGATCTGGATAATAGCTCAACAATTTACATGGAACCAACTGAGATCTTGACAAGTGCCCATGTTGAAGGCATGGATGAACTAGAGTGAGTTCATGACCAACTCTTTGATGAGCCTGATGAAACTTATTGGGGGAAGTTGGAAATCTCTGAGAACTTTAAACAAGAGCTCATAGAGTTGAAAACTCTACCTACCATCATGGAATAATCAATGCAAGCCTTGCTCTTAAACAAGAAGAGAAGTTGTTGAAGGTGGTTAACAAGTGGCCAATAGCCTTTGCTTGGTCAAATCCTAAACTCATTAGAATTGATCCAAGGATATACTAGCATCACATCTATATAGATCCTTCAATGAAGTAAAAGAGGTAGTCATAGCAATAATTAAACCCCAAACTCAAGTAAATCTTCAAGGAGGATATTGAGTAACTCCTTGATGTAGGCTTCATCTATCCCATTGTGGATAGCCAATGGGTTAGTCCACTAGTGATAGTACCAAAAAAGGATGGTAAGTGGAGGGTCTATATTGACTTTAGGCTATTGAACATGATAACTTACAAGGATCATTTTTCTTTGCCATTTGTGGACCAAGTGTTGGACACCATTTCTAGGCATTTATTTTACAACTTTCTGGATGGTTATAGTGGCTATAATCAAATATAGATATCACTTTAGGATCATGCGAAACCACATTCACAAATTCCTTGGGAAGTTTTGCATACAAATAGATGTCATTTGGTCTATGCAATTCTCTTGCAACCTTTGAATGCCTTGTCCTGAGCATCTTTCAATTGTAGATTGGTAATGGGGTGGAAGTATTCATGGATGACTTCTTCACCCATGGGCTACATTTGAGCAAGCCTTGGATCATCTTGAGTAAGGGATGAAAAGATGTGTGGAGATAAATCTTCAGCTTGTAGAAAAGCCATATAATAGTCCATGAAGGCTTTGTTTTGTGGTATACAATATCAAAAAGGACATTGAGGTAGATCCTAAGAAAATAAGGGTCATCAAAGGAATTACTCACTGATGAGTCACCATTTAGTTCACCGCGATATCGTGTATGTGATATCGTGTACATGATATCGTAGCCTGTCTCCTCATCTATAAATAAGAGGTAGACAGTTCCAATAAGTAGTTTTTTATCAGTTTCGAGTTAGTTTTGATTTTAGTTTTTATTTTTCCTCTCAACCCTTTTCCTCCCAGTGTATGCCTGCAGTGTGGTGATTGTAATTGTACAACATCCTTATTCAAGTGTGACGTACTTGGACACGCACATGACCAACAATAAAGATCAATATTACTTCATCATTGTAGCATTCACTTAGTTTAATTAATTATTTACTTATTTGTTATTTACTACTTTCTTAGTTAAATATCTTCTCATCCTAAACTCCTGGTAAGCACAGAATGAATACGACTCGATCACGAGCATTTAATTTTGATTACTTGGTAACCTAGTAGCGTACCTAGGATCTGCACTTGGTAATCCTAGTGGTAGTCATGCATGAAGTCCAATATGTGTATAGATGATTGAAGAATGGATGCTCATCGCAGTTAGGCTAGCTTAGACTCTCTCACACCCTTTCTCTCTTAGCTTAGTTAATATTATCTTCCATTGTCTTTAGGAGTAGCATTAGCATAGAAACACATCATACACCTCACTCTGGACTAAACCATACATGACAAAGTTAACAATAGTCTAGATTGGAAGACAACAAACTATGACCTAAGGATAACTATCTAGATACCACAACTAGTTTGTTTGTGGAGTTCAACTGGATCATGCGTGAAATGCTCGTATTTGTATGGTTGAGTATAGAGGAACCTCACCACTCATCATTGGCACTGTTGCCAGGGACATTGCTAGTTATCTAGATTAGTTATATCATACAAGGTCATTGTATAGGAATTAATGATATATCTCTTAGGAAGAAGAAATAATTACAAAAAGTCACATACAAATTCACAAACAATCTCACAACCATGGCTCTCCTCCAAGACTATAACAATGCTACATCTAGTGGGGAAATTCATTAGATAACCAACGAATTATATGAAAATGAAGATTGGAGTACGTAACCCAAGGTGAGGGTTTCTTACAAACATAAATGAAAGCAACATCATCCCAACGCATGAAAGCATAACTTACCCAATGACGATGAACCCCTGCTGGCCACTACAAGCCTAACGCAAATACAAGAGGCTGTTCAAATCTCCCGTAGGCATCGTAAAGAGAGTCGTCTACCCAGGCTTGATTTAAATAACTTCCCTATTTTCTCAAGAGGCTATGAATTAGATCCACATCAACATTTACAGGCCTTCTACAATGCTTGCGCATGGAACAACATTGATAATGGTTGGCAAAAAATCAAGCTCTTTCCTATGACACTCATTGGCCAAGCAAAAGTATGGTATGGATCGTTAAAACTAAATTCAATACGATGTTGGCCAACAATGGTAGAACTCTTTAACGAAAGATATCAAACCTACGCAAGAGTGTCAACCTTGAGAAAACAAATCCAAGAGTGGAAACAAGCACAACATGAACCCTTGTACATGGCCTTAGAAAGATATTATGCACTGTTAAACAACTGTCGAGGCCATGAGTTTTCTGAGGAAAGGCTATTATACCATATCATTGATGGGCTTCATGATGAAACAAGAGAGACCTTAGGAATGTATGCCCAAGGTCAACTATATGAACTATGAACCCATCAAGTCCAAGAGCTTATTAAGCGGGTAGCAAAAGAAGAAGGAGAAATGGCTAGATGGGAGAGTGTTGAAAAACATCAATGGGACCAAAATCTCAACTTAATAAAGGTCCATAATCATAAAAAGGATAAATCAACCTATCACAAGGAGCAAGAACCATCGTTGCCAATACAACAATCATTAGAGGAAGTTGAGGCAAAGAGCAATAAGATGTTAGAATGGACGTATAAAAAGTGTGGAGAATATATCGATATTATTAGAGATAGAGTTTTGACAACTTAAGAAGCAGGACAAAGTATCAGTAGAAAATCGAAAAGAAGGAATAAGGAAAATAAGAGCTCAATTGCTGATCATACATATGAATGCAAAATTTGCTTGTACGATCATCCCAAGGGCCAATGCCCAATCTTGTTACATTTATATGAGCATTGGGAAAGCATGTTACATCCAGAGTTCATACAGAGATACTGTGTTCGATCACAGTGGCAACAATCCCAGTCATGGGGGAAGCCATCCCTAAACTGGAGACACCCTTCATATCATATGAATCCAAATGCTTATCTAGTCCAATACCCTATTTCTCCAACTAGGCCAACATACTCTATCTCACTGCATTATCATTCTCCTCAATACTATCAGCCCTTGTACTCAACACAACCACCGCCTTGTGCACCTTACACTTCTCCTAATTTTCAACATTCTCATCCTTTCCCTCCTTCTACATCACCACCAACTATTCCTAAGGTGTCTGCACCACAGCAACAACCCCCGAACATTAATTGTGCTACTATTGCACACAGTAGTGAGAGACCTCAGCAACATCGAAGGTGTCCCTTCTTTAGAAATGACCCTAGGAAGGGACAACACAATTCGAAGACCACTACATCCTCCAACTCAACATAAGTCCAACCTTGTGGTGCACCCTTATCTTCGAACCCAACACCTCATGTTACTTCATCAGGGCCACCAATTAACACTCCAAAAACCATACAACCCAATGAATACAACCATGGAGGGAAACATCCTGATCCTTGCATACCATCTAATGGTCCCAATTATCATAGTCGGTCAACTCCTGATCTGGAAACTACATCTTATAAATTTCCTCACTATGCTTACTATAATCAGGTGTGTGAACCCTGATGGGGTAAGTATGACCACGTCCTAATATTTCCAACATGCAAGGATCCTCATCTTCCATTTATTAATTCTTGCCATCCTCAACCGTTTAGTTATGGGGGATATCCCCCATTCTAGCAACAAGTAGGATTAATAACCACTTTTTATTTTCTTTAATTTTATAACTTTTTGTTTTCCAATTTTTCAGTTTTCAATTTCTTGTTTTATTCTTGTTTTATCTTTTTGTATTTTTATCTTTTTATGCTTTTGTAAGTAATCTCTTCTACGAATAAAACACTCATGTGGCTCATTGTTTGAGGTGTGTTCTATGTTATCAAGTCTCAAACGATCAATTATGTGGATAGTAAGCCCCTTGCACTCACTCATCCATTCTATAAATAAGAGGTTTTGTTCAAGGGTATAGTGATATTCTTGACATCCTTGAAACTTAAAATTAATTTTTTGTTCATTATACCTAGAATGAAGAAGGATGGATCAAGAGGGAATGATTAGGATGTGACATCAAAGGAACTTGCTGATTCTCATTGGTGACATCTGTGGGAGTTATCATGCAATGTGGTTGTACTAAGATCCTTGCAGATCTAATTAAAAATGGAAGCAAGAGTAACTAAAAGGGCACTCAAAAATCCAATGCTATTCTAGGGGATTCCACTAAAAAGACATGCACCCATGCTTGAAGGTTGGTGGCTTCTTTCGATTTAGTAAGGAAAAAAAAGAAAGAGCAGAAAAAAAAATGAAAAGGAAAGTGCCACAAAACAAAAATCACTCCTCCCTTGAATAAAATGCCAAGTGATCGTATGCCTTGTTGTTATGGTACTCTCATAGTTTCTCATCATGAGATGAAACAATGCAATGTCACTGATTAGAGGAATGGACTTGGTCCTGATTTTGGAATGACAGGTTAATGACACATTAATCATGCTTTACACGTAGGATTCACTATGCCCTAGGTTAGTTACCTGATGTCCCAATATCTACAATCCCTTCTATAGTTCGTCTCATCTCATTGTTCATGTAATTGTAGCTCGTGTCATGTGTAACATAGAATTCTTACCTCATTCTGGTGATATTTACATGTGTGTGTTTTGTGGAACTAGTGTGGATTACATTTAACCCTTCGAGTGCCCACGAACACTTTTAAGTGTGGTTATGCAAGGGCATTATAGGTTGGAACCTACTTTGGGGAGGACCGACTTGCATAATTTTTATAATTTTCACTCATGACCCACCTTCCACACACCATTTATTACCCTTAGCATATTGCCAACGATTTTCTTTTCCTTATTACTATCCCTTTGATTCAACATTCATATGAACCATCACATAGCCTTTTTTGCTACCATCCGAGGTCCTTATTGATCAATTCCACCCACATCTCATTATTTGTGCCTTCAAAACTACCTGAATTATCCTAGACCCTTTAACACATGCCACATGTCCTTAAATTCCAGTTTTTTATTCCAAAAAAACCTTCAAAATTTGGTATCTTTCATTGTGCCCAATATCACTAGGGCTGCGATATTGTATACGTGATGTATT